>JAULBZ010006687.1:0-12147 GCA_032360805.1 Neoturris breviconis | reverse complement strand
GATCCTAGATAAATTATAGGAAAAGTCTCAAAATTTCAAGCCGTAATAGCCATTAGTACAGAAGTTATGAATAAAAACATGGTAGGGGGGGCACTTTGTGCCCCCCCCCCATCCTGAATAGGGTTAAAATGTAATTTCTCATTAGGGTTAAAAAGAAGTACTTGTTATATAAGTTTAGAAATTAGAGTGTAATTTTGAAAAAATAAAAAAAAGTTAATTTGTTCGAAAATATAAAAGTAGCGTTTTTCAAATCCGTGGGAAATTTTGTATTTACATACCGGTTTGTGGTCTTACAAATTACCGCACAAATCAATAACAAAAACAACAACAAAAAACATTCCTCCTAGTAGGAAGAGAGCTAATAGGTATGAATGATTGAATTTCATCATTTCTTGATTGTAAACAACCGTTATAAATTGTTGAAATTCTTTGATAATTTCATATTTAGCTATGACGCAAAACCTATTGCAACGTACTCGAGTACATGTGGTTTAGTTGAGTTGATTTATAAAAAATTGTGTAAAGTCGTTCGGATCTTTGTCTGTCTGCCTGTCTGGCCTTTTTTGGATTTTTTTTGGACAGATTCTTCTTTTCAGTCGAAATTAAGCTTTTTAATGCAGGATCACCGTCAATTATAAATGTAGTGAGCATTAATGTAAAGTTCGGTTCCAATCGGGTGCCATGCAATATTTTTTGGATAAAGAAATAAAGGTCATTTACCAAATCTGTTAAAGTATTCGTACATTAGAAATAGTTTATGATATTTTTGATTAGCCCCCTCTTGAAAAGGTCTATTTTACAGACCAGCATAACGCATTGTTGCCCAAATATACTCTTCTAAGTCGTGGCAACTTTCCATTTTATCTACTATACACAGTGTGAAACACTCGAATATGGTCCGGATTCACTGCGAAAGCCAAATGAAAACCAACATCATGGACACACATTACGACAAGGTCTATGGAAACAAACTACACTGAAGTCATTGCAGAAATATTTGAAATTTGTGCAAACATTCCGAGTTTAAAATTAGACAAAAAGCCGTGATTAGCAGGGATGAACGGCTGATAAGAGCCTGGATACTGAGCTATTAGAAAGTATTGAGTAATGGGTTTTCAGTCTATTCGACTTCATTTTAATTAGTTAGGTTTTACTTGTGGTTTGTATTTTAAGTAAAAAAAAATTATATATTTCGAACGATTTTAAATGATGGACCTACCTACACTTGTATACAGACCCTAATCTTACATCACATTTCTGTAGATAGGATACTAATCCTTGAAACTTTGTTACATAGCTATGTTTTACCTCCCAAAATCAATCAACAGAAGTTAAAAAGCAATTTGTTTTTGCATTTGAAGAGAATACATACTTTTTCAAAAAAGTTAAAAACTCTGATGACATTATGGCATCATACATCATACATCATAACATCATACCAACGTCAGCAAAAGAATCAATACTATTTTGAAAAGATCTTGTGCCGGGCTATATTCTTGCCAGGTTTCATATCTCCAAACTTAATAATTCGGGAGTTAGAATGGGGGGAACTTAAAAATACCCCGGGTGAAATAGAATTTCTATACAATCGGATATTCCTTCAAAGCACAGTATAAATGAAGAATCACTGACTATTCATTGATTACCTATGCAGGTATGGATAAGAAATACGAGAGAAATACAATAATATTGCGTGTTCGAATTAACGGATATTCAATGTGTAAAAAGTAAGCGGAAGAAATATGTCGAAATAATATAATTTGTCAAAATAATCTGGATTTAGTGCTCACATCCTTTTTACAAAGGTTGAATTACATTACGCCTAAATGTCCGCGCTTAAGCCAAAAGAAGGCATTCCACTGGTAGAAATTGTTCTACCAATGAAATATCTTATTTTGGCTTAAGCGCACACATTTTCACCTAATAGAGATCAATCTTAATACCTTATTCTTACTTTTTGTTGTTTCAACCCCTCTTTAGATCTTTAAATGGCAAGCAAGTTCCAAAATTGGATGGCATATTGTGGTGACATGCAAAAAACAAGTACATCAATACATCAATAAAAGGTCAGTATTGGAACTTGATCTATATAACTAATATATAAAATGCGTGCGTTGCCTTATATCATTCGGTAAAATACAACATTTACAACTTGCAGTTAGGAGAAATCTCCACTTTTCCATTCGTAACATTCACAGAAAGTAACATCTCTCTGTTTTTAGTATCATTCTTAGAAAATTACACTTCTTTCCGATATGCATCGTCGAAGAAGCATGTCCTTTTTCTATCATTTGTAGAAATGTTTACTTTCCGATAGGTAACATTCGATAAAAATGCCACTTTTCTGCTGCTCTCATTCGTGAGATCGTCCACAAATGTCTAGTGTAATGCACAGAAAAATCCAATTTTCTATTGGAAACATTATAAGAAATTGCCATTTTTTGATGCAATCATTCTCTGAACAGTACACATTTAGATTCAAGGAAAATGCAATCATTCTGCCAGAAACATTCGCTGAAAACTCCACTTCTTGATTGGTATCATTTGCGGAAAATGCTATTTTTACAAATATTATTGGCAGAAAACTCCATTTTTCTATCGGTGAGGTTCTAGACCATCTGTTGAAATAAAATTTTTAAAACTAACTTTCCTCTAAAACATGTTACCGGCCTAGATCGCAATACTAATTCACTTTTAATTTCTGAATCAGTTTCTTGTACTACTTCAGTCATTCTGAGCTATAGCTGTGTTGCGTTCTGTTACGTTCAAAAGAATTTCAACTATAAATGAAAAATTAGAAAGGGCGTTTTAATATTGACTCTACAAACCAGGTTTGTTCCCAGTACCTTTCAAGTAGGCTAAGAATCCATGCAAACGAAGTTGTCAATAACTGTAGAAAGATCGAAAATATGTATGTTATATGTTTAGATAATATTTTCTTTGTTTTATATTTTGAAAATAGATCTCGGAATGATCTTCTTTTGGCTTTCGAGTTTCTCTTAAAACTTCTTTATTGATTAATAATAGGCCAAGGTATGAAAAACTGTTGCCTACAGTCACAGATACAGCCGTATATGAATTATATATTTCCATATACTACGCCTTGTATATATATTTCCATCTAAATGACAGTATACAATCCGAAAACGGATGTACTCACGACCGTATTTAATAATCTCTCACAACATGACCTGGGTCCATTCCGCATCTAATCAACTAGTTTCCAGTGGGCGACTGCTAACTACTCGTTCAATATTTATTTAGAATATATAATATTATACTTCTCAAGTTGTTTTAAGAAAAGTTAGGTAAAAAATGAGAAACTCAGAATATTTTAAAACGGTAAGAAACCAATATTTAATATTAGAAAACAATATTATCTTTTTCGATATTTTAATCTAAGACGCGTGCGGCATTCTACTTATTTGGATTAAAATACGTTTTTCTTTTTAGAAGTACTATTTAACTCCTTCTAAGAAACAAATAAGAAACCTGAGGATCAACATTTTGTTAAATGGTAATACCAAGTGGGCAAAAAAAACTGTTCAAAAACCTGTTCCTCCGCACAAAACCTAAGTTTCTTATATAAAGAGGCATGCGACATGACACATACAATGACTATCAATATGACTAAGACTATCACTGTTATATGCCTACCACATGTTTACGCCCATAACTACAATTATGACTAATTTATTAAGGGTAGTTCCCAGGGGGTTTTTTTTATAAAATTTTAAAACAAAAAAAGAAAAAAAAATTAAAAGTCCTTTAAAAAACATATCTCATTTATATTTTATTTTTTTTATATTCCAACTTAAACGGGAGAAAATTACAAAAAACATTTAATGTTAAATAGGAACTAAGCTCAAACATGCTTTTTGGGGACTTTTGAACATGAACTTGTTACTGCAGCCAGAAATAGGCAACATGTGTGGTAGGAAAATATATCTAATGTTTTTTACATTCAATTAATGTCTTTATTACAGTACTCACAGCCTGAAAGCCTACCAAATACGTATACCTCCGTATTCGGACGTGTATGGCCATATATAAAGTATTAGTAGCCTATAAACATTTCTATAGAAATGAATTAAAAAAAATCGATTTAATGATGCGGTGTGATTTTCATTTCCCGAAATTACCCCCAATTTCGTTTAAAATTTAATCCACGAAATAAATAGAAAAATAAAAAATAGTGATGTAAAGTTTTTGACCATCCTTAATTGTTTGTTTTTTTTTCAAATTCCATAATTTAACTGTTTTTAAGGTCCCATAAAGCAAAATCTAATTTTTCGAACTTATGCCAAAGAAAACAAACAAATCTACTCAATTCTTTAAAATAAATTTTTATTTTGAAATAACTTTATCAAATGATTTAGTTGAGATTCTCTCAAATTATTTTCTTTTAAAAAAGTCCAGGACTACAGTATTCTAAAGACGAGGTTACACGGTAAATATTTGTTTCAGAAATATTGCTCAGAAATATTTCAAAAAGATTAGGAAGCTTTTGGAAGCTTTTGAAATATTTCGACAAATATAACTAAATCTTTCAGAAATATTTCGCAGACAAGAAATTGGTTTTGAAAGATTTCTTGTCTCTGAAATATCTTCAAATAGACCAAATGAATAGACCCAATAAGAACGTAATGCATTTGCAACATAAAAAAACGTTTTCTTATCGCTAGAACGCCAAAACTACGTCTTACTGACATTAGGCACCTTACGCAAGAAGAGGTCAGTAGTACGACAACGTCTTGAACTTCCCATATCTCAAGACGTAGCAACAACTGACGTCCTCTTTGTTACTTACTTACGCTAAATTTTCTTGGCGCCCGAAATCAATGATGCGCCATATCTGTTTACATTTTAATCCTTAGTTGGCTTAAGAAAGGTTCGAGAATATTAAGTAATGAGTCACTCCATTTGTGTTCTTATACGATTCGAATGCAACTAAAACTCCGGATTCTGCTTATTGACGATATAAACAGTTTGACTTAAACGCCATGTCCGATTATAAATGCAATGCAGAATTTAAATTTTCTAAAAATGATATAGATATTCTTCGAGAATCATTGAAATACCTTCTGAAATAGTTTGCAGCAATAGACTAGTTGTTTTGGGGGAAGTTGTTATATCCATCCTACTAAAACGCTCTGCATGTCCTCTACGTTTTGGTGATATGGTTCCAAGATCTGGATGTTCAGTCCCGCAGTTAAGTACGATAGCAGATTATATGATATGATATTTACGATATAACATGTTTCATCATTAAGTTGGAAGACTAGCATCTGCTCAGCTACAAAGATTCACTGGTGCGGAGCATAATGCAGGAGATCCATTGAAAAACAGCTTTGAATTTATTGATAGAACAGTAAAATCAATTCGTCGTCTATGAGAGTAGCAAAGAATTGTGTACAACGGACACAAACGAGTACATACCTTAACGTTTCAATCCATAGTTACGCCCAATGGATTGATAGCTAACCGTTTTGGTCTAGTAGAACGGAAAAGGCATGACAGTGCTGTGCTTGCGGCACAATTACAACACTTTGCAAAGAATCCTTATGGAGACGCGTTATGCATATATAGAGACTTTGCATATCTTTTAAAGTCACAATTACACGCCTCCTTCCTATAATTATTTATAAATCAATAACCGAATGCATAATACTGCCATGAGCATAGTGAGACTTTAGAGACATTTGGGGATTTTACTCACTTTTAAAATTTTTGATTACATAAGAAATAATCTAAAAATAGGTCTTTCACCAATTAGAAAGATATATACTGAATGTGCACTGTTAATGAATTATACTTTCAAATTGATTTCTTAAAATTTGGGGTTTTCAGTATTAAGTTGAAATCAAAATGTTGAAGGTTTCAGTACTATATGCTGGCATCTTACAGATGTACTATCGCAAAAAACTTAATAACTGACGCAGAATGTGATATATTATATCGCATTATGTAATACCCGTCGCAAAATGTATTAATATTTTTGTCGCAATAAGTAATAAAACTTACTGCTGCAAAATGTAATAAAAGTTGCCGTAATAATAATTTTTCGCAGCAATTTTGCAACACTTAGAAACAAATTATGGATTTTACTTTAAAGTTAATGCCATCCGTAGAATCTGCTTTAAATTGCTTGGTAGAAAGTCGGAACCGCGTATTAAAAACCAGGACTCCTGCAAAATGGAGACCCTAAGTAAAATCGGAAGCCGTTCTAAATAATATTGAGAGCTTATAAAATATAGACAGGTGGCATATTTTTGAAGTTATAAATAGGTATAAAATCGTTTGTAGCTCTGTGGTTGTCGTAGTTTTCGATGCAATTGGATAGTTGAAAAGTGGACAAGGTCAAACATCCACATGTTGCATGACCAAAGCCAAAAGTTAGTTGGTGCTTTTTGTGAGTAGTGTTCATCGTTGTTGATGACTCTCTTTTCATATAGCATGTAGAGTATTGACCATTGCAGGTCACAAAACTGCAACTTATGAACATTGAAGAGCATGGATAAAATATATATAAAAACATATCGGTATGTAGCGAAATACAAGTATATACAATATTTTACACGCATGAGACCGATCTGACAGCGATCCGTCTTGTGAAACTAGGGGTGTCTTTCTTTTGACAAAGTATGGCATGAAGGTCTTCTTTACAAGCTGATATTCTATGGAGTGAAACGTTGTCTCTACGACATATTAGTTGACTATTTACAGGGTCGTAAACAAAAGTTGGTTTTGAATGGACAATCATCATCTTGACTTGGTTTTAATGCTGGGGTCCTTTGTTCTTTCTTATGTATATCAGTGATCTCCGGGACAGTCTGGTTTCTGTTGCAAAATTATTTGCTGATGAAAAATTTGCTTTTTCTAGTGTATTTGACGATCTGAGCATGATTAAAGACTGGGTCTATCAGTGGAGAATGTCTTTTAATCCAGACCCGAACAAATCGGCTAAGAAGGTGGTTTTTTCGCATAAAAAGAAAACAGTTACTGATATGATGTCTTGTATTTTAATGATGCTCCAGTTATGTTTGCGCCAATGCAGAAACACTTTGGGTTAATTCTGGACCAAGAATATAACTTGTTTCTTCACCTGAATAAAAAGATTTCAAAGGCAAACAGAGGAATTGGTCGCATTAAGAGATTGCACTCTTGTCTACCCCGTAAATCATTGCTCACCGTTTAGAAATCCTTTATCTTGCCAAATCTTGACTACTGTGATATTATATATGACCAGGCTCCTAACGATACCTTTTGTAGAATGATTGAATCGATCCAATTCAATGCCACCCTTTCAATAACGGGAACAATTAAGGGTTCCACACTCGAACGCTGTTACCAAAAACTTGATTTGGAGAGCCTTCGTGATGGACGATGGCATATGAGAGACGTTGGTGTTTTTTTTAAATCACATTACTGAATTCGACTTTTTATATGCTTTTTTACCAAATAAGCAGTGGTCACATGATCCTGCAAGATGCAATATAAGGAAAAGGTTAAGTTTATTGTTAGGTTATCTATTAAACATGATGTAATGCTCCTATATTTCAGAATGATGTTTCAAAATGATTAAAGTCGAGATCTGTTCAGATAAAACTATTATCTGGCCTGGGGCCTAAAAAGCGTAGCCTAACAGGGTCATCTTTTTCTTAACGGCCATGAGGTATTGATATTTCAATTTTTGCCGTATATTTAAATATTGAAAACTCAAATCTTCTAATACGTAATTTTGTTAAAACATAAAAGTAAAAATATGTACAACGTTTTGATGTTTACTGCATCTTATTCATGTACTGAATATATTTATATATCCAGTAAGCAAAAACTTGTACAAAGTCCGTAGTAAAGATGCTAGAAAAACGTAGAACGAATATTGTTCTAGCGCCTTGACTGCTGACATGGAACAAATTTTTGCTTACTAGGTAATATTTAAAGGGTTCTGTTATCTGAAAAAAATAATAATCTTTCCTGCCAAAATCCCATAAGATATGAAAATAAAACAAAAGATACATTAAAACATAGTAAATACAGGTGACTGTTCGGAAATAGTCAGGTGACGTCGCTTTCAACCAATGTTATTCAACCAATGCTTCATTTAGAATTCGTGCGAACGAACTCACCTGGTAAAAATCCGCCTTTAAAGAGACATGACTAAAGGTTGATTCACACTAGGAAAAAATTTAATGCGCAAGTAGATGTCAATTTCTGCCAATGAGATATCATATTTGGCTTTCTCAGTGAATTTTTCCCAAAGTAATAAATTTATTATTTCATTGAGAGTGTAATGTTCAGTGGGCAAAGACTTGTTCAAAGTCCGCAGTAACGGCGCTAGAACAACGCTCAAAACGTTGTTCTAGCGTTTTTACTGTGGACTAAGAACAGGTTTTTTCCAAATTAGTAGTATTTAATGGAAATGGAAAAGAGCATATAACATTAAATCACTATCAATGGGTATTCCCCACGCTATAAACTTCATAAACAAATCTCTTAGAGCAAGTATAAAAATAATAAAATGCATCATATATAGCAATACAAAGCACAGCATGTGGATAATTATGTGATTGTCGCTTATTACACACACGTTCAAATAATAAACAGATGTAGTTCCGCATTTTTGTTGAATTTGGACAATTTTAGATGATTTAACCCCAACAAAAAAGTTGGTTTTGGAGCGAAATTTTGAGATGATCTCTTACCAACAAAACATTAAGCAACTTCACAGCTAGACTTATAATTAAGTTTTTATTAAAGAAATGCTGATACTACCAAGTGTGCAAAAAAAATGCTCAAAGTCAGCAGTATAGACGCTAAAACAAATGTGTTCTAGCGTCTTTACTGTTGACTTTAAAGAGTTTTTTTCCCGCTGGGTAGCGGAACACCCTAGTGGGTAACAATTAGTTAAAAGTTCACAGTAAAGAAGCTAGAACAACATCAAAGACGTTTTTCTAGCGTTTTTACTGACTGGGATTTCAGTTTTGGATTACATTTATAGCAACCTTGGAGTTATGTACTCACATGGCGAGATATTATACATTAGGAAATACTGAGCACGTTTTCGTATTCCGATTTTCAAAACTTTAAGCATCTTTCAGTACTAGGACTTGATCCAATTTACTTCTACAAAAGTGCGTGCATTACATTACATCGTACGGTATTCACAAACTACAATATTTACAAAATTACCCCTACTCTATTCGTAACGCTAACGTAATTTAACTTTTCTTTGCTACCATTATTCATAGAAAATGTTAGCACTCGTAAAATTTTCCACTTTGCGATTGCCATCATCCAAGGAAAATGTCCTTTTTCTTCTTGTATAATGCATAGGAAAATGCACTTCTCGATCGGTATTATTCGAAGAAACTACCATTTTTTTGCTGTTATTGTTGCCATCATTTTTCGAAAAGTCTCCCCTAATTCGAGAAAGATGCCATTTTTTTGCCAATATCATTCGCGATAAATTCCACTCTTCGATTGGTATCATTTGCGGAAAATGACAATTTTCTGTAAGCATTATTCGCAGAAAATTCCATTTTTTAATCGGTATCGTTCCAGACCACTTTGCTACAAGTTTTGATGAAAGGAAATTTTTGAAGACAACCTTTTCTCCAAACCATGTTGCCGGTGTAGATCGCAATACTAACTCACTGTTAACTTCTGAATCAGTTTCTTGTACTACTTCAGTCATCCTAAGCTATAGCTGCCTTGCGTTGCGTTCTGTTACCTTCAAAGAATTTTAACTTTGAATGAAAAATTATGATTTTTTGATTTTTATTTCATTTTAATATTGACTCATATAGCCAATCTTGTTACCAGTACGTTCCAAGTTGACACCAATATCGATTTAAAAATTCTCGTACTAAAATATGCAGCTAATAGTTTTTTCATATTTATCGATAGAATGGAAACGAGGTTGCCTAAGGAAAAAAATTTCGAAAATATGCATACAATGTTTAGATTGTTTTATCCTTATTTTTGCTGCTTCCTTAGACGTGTTCATTGATTGAAAATAGTATTTAGTCAAAGGGACCTAAAAAACGATTCGAAAGATCGGGGAATTCGAAAAATTGCAGTTCAAAAAATGCGAGGTTATATGGAAAGGTTTCTTAAGGGAAATCCAAGGGACCAACGAAAGAGTTCGAAAAATCGGGTGATTCAAATGACTGCAGAAAATTGAGGTTCAATTTTATGATATACCACGCCTCGTATATATTGCCATCTATAATCCTGGCCAAATATACTGTGGACAAAGTGAAATATTTGCAAATATACGAAATTTCAACATGGAAAAAAGTCTATAATTTTGATTAGCAAGACGAATGGCGTAAAAATCCGAATTTGTTCCAAAAGTCTGGGTACTAGGCTGCTAGAAGCAAAAAAAATTGTCGAGTTTGCAAAAAGTCATAAGATTCTAAGCTCTTAAGTCTTAAGATAGATCACTGAGATAAGTCTCAGGGGACTTGCTGTGGTCGTATTCCGCCTCTTAGTCTTGCTTGGGGCGTGCATTACTTGTTGAAATTTGAAAAAAGTCTCTATACTAATGTCTAAGATTGTATATGATGCCAATCTTCAATCCGAAACCGGATGTACTCACGACCGTATTTAGTAATGAACGTCTTTTCGACGTTGATTAGACGTTGAGTTCTCTGTGGGTGACTGTCAATTATTTTTATTATTTATTTTACATATACTTTATGTTATTTGCACGTTTATTTATATATACTTTCTTATAAAAAACAGCTTTATAAGAAAAACAAGTGTAGGTTTTGTGCATTTTATTTATTTAGACTAAAAATATTTGAGAGAAAATAAGAAACTCTAGTTCTCACTCAAATCCTAAGTTTCTTATAAAAAACGCGTAATATGACTAACGCTATGACTATCAATATGACTAAGGCTGTTACTATTACTGTGACTATCACACGATTATGCCTATAACTATACCCTATGACTCATTTATGAATGATAAATTTGTTCAAAGATGCTTTTTTTGGACGTTTAACCATCATATTTTTACTGCAGTTTATTCGCTTGGAAAGTTAAAAGAAGACATTTGCGGCGCCAAATACTAATGGAGAAAAATGGAAAAACTAATTCCTACCATTACCCCCATTATCGCTATTTCTTCATTAATCCCTAAAAGTGTGAATAATAAAACAAAAGAATGACTACGACCACATTAGCGTTAAAAAAGCGTGGGCGTTAATTTGAGTAGGTCAGTCAACAGTTAATAGATTGTAAAAACGGATGTTCGGAGAGTAATTGTACGGAGAGTACACAAACAGATATGTAATCGGTAAACATTGCATCTATTTTAGTTGTATTTGGATTAAAATGTAATTTTATAGATGTGATTCTTCTCGAGCCGTCGCGATTTGTGTGTTTTTTTAATGCTTCTTTTCCTTCATATTTATTTATTAGGAGACTGTTTTTGTATCATTTTAAGACATCGTTCTAAAAGCAAGATCATTACATTATCTCATCAGTCTCGTTTCCAGGCTTTTATGATTTTGCTTTATTAAACAACATACCAATAAGCCTAACCCTTACCATATCTCTTGGGGTATTAGGGCTAGCCAGCAAACCCTACCATTAGGGCTAACAACTTACCCCTAGTATTCGGGCTAATCAGTAACCACTATCATTAGGGCTAATCAGTAACCTAGTGGTAGGGCTAGTCAGTAACCCGAGTATCAGGGGTAATCAGTAACCCGAGTATTAGGGCTAATAAGTAAACACAAGCGCTAGAGCTACTAGGCTATTTTGCCATCCCTACCCCCGACCGAAGATAGTTCCACCCCTGTGCACTCACTTCCTCTTGATGTAAATACTTTCAATTTCCTTGTGGATTTATATTTACTGCATTTTAGTAACAAATATCTTCAAAACATAATTACATAAATATATTGAAAATATCTGTGAAATAAATTCCTATAATTACATCACGTGGTAACTTAATTATTAACAAATCATTAAATTAAATTACTTACGGGGAATGAAACAGAAATTATATCAATCATTAGAGACTAATTAAAGGTACAAAATCACCCTAAGATGTTTTTTTTTCAAATTTTTCCTTCTGTAGTCTAGATGAAAGTTCATATTGTTACTAACATATTCTGAAGATTTGACTCC
>JAULBZ010006686.1:0-12147 GCA_032360805.1 Neoturris breviconis | reverse complement strand
TGTTCGTCTATGACACGAGATAGAAAAAACAACAAAGGGATAGGTATTGGACCACCATTCTTACCTCATTGCCTTTGACTACTTGAGCAGGAAAATGTTAACTTCAATTAGAAAAAAGATCTGTAGCTAATTCTTAAGATACAGTACATTCTTTCTTTGTTACAGCTAGATGAGAAGTTTTACTGTCACCTGCAGCTAGTTAGATGTATCTCTCTCGTCGGACATGATCGAAGAAAACATTAATGGCAGTATGAAAGACTACTGAATACGGAGTCCGTACAGCTGCGTATCCTGACTGCGTATCGCCATCCGTATTCAATAGTCTTTCACGCTGTCTAAACCGGGCGAAAGGCCGACATGCTCCGATTTTGGATATACACAACATATAAAAAAAAATAAATAAAAAAATATAGATAATGTCGCCCCTTTAAAAGTTTTTCAAAAACTGTCTTACCGCCGCCGCGAATAACGTCCATTCCAATACCTCACACTACTCCGTAAGTGTGATTTAATTAATAGCAGGACGTTAACAATGATTTTTATTTATTTTTTTAAAGGACATAGGAACTGCTTAAACCCAGGGCAGTCATTCTGGAAAGTAAACAAACAATGAGAGCTAATGTAATTACGCTGTATAGGCTGTATTATAGCGTTAAATACTTCACAAAAATTAAATTTCAAAAATTTCTTCTATCACACATTTTCCAAATCTTTGGTGACGGGATTGCTTCTGAGTTCGTATGGTCTTTAAACCATATAAATTTATAATTATATATATTCTTCTATACAAAATGTGACTTTCACATCTTGTCGAAGATCTTGCTTGTCGTTTACATGTTTTCTCTATTAAGGATACCAACAGCTTGCTCCAATTTTCACTTCAATTTAATTTTTTATAGCATCAAAAACCCTTACTCTGTCGCCTTCACTTCTTGAGTTTTTGAAACATTTCTATCCTATGAAAAGAAACCATCAATTACTTCTATGATAACAATATTACTTTATTATCGCTAACTCCAGGGTTTGTGTAGCAGGTAATTTGACTAGTCCACATACATCCAGAAGGTAGTTGAGAAGATTTCAACGGCCATAGCTACAAAATGTGCAGTCCAAATCTGATTGAGATACATTTCCCGGTTATTAGCAGGGACACTATTTCCATGCAATGTCCTGGATGTCATGACTGGTTACGATGAATGTTTTATCAATTAATATGTTTAGTGCCGGGAGGAACGTTTTTATATTTTGAGAATGCTACATGTTAAATTTACGTTTTTTTATAAGCAACCACTTGAGATTGAGGCTCAGAGCTGCTTAACTTTTCCACTATTCCATTCTGAAGTCTTACATATTGTACAACCTCATCTAGAGTACGCGCAAGCCGTATGATCACCACACTTACTTAAATACATCAACATGATTAAGAATGTGCAAATCCGCGCAACAAAGCTTGTGGATTTCTCAGAAATGCAGGAGAGCACGGGGCGACATTATAGAACTGTATAAACACTTCCACGACAAAACAACTCAAAGTCGATCTTTCCAGCCCCAAAACAGAAGAAGCCGAATACACAAAGCTCAACTGGTCTGTCATATGCCAAAAGATGGAGTAAGTGGTTTACAAGCAAACTCTTTCTATTATCAAACTACCCAGATATGGAACAATCTACCGAAAGAAGTGGTAAACGCTTCAAACATCAACTCTTTCAAGCGCTTGTTGGACAAAACATGAGCGAACAACCCGATGAAGTATAATCTTATACGAATGATTGATTAATAGAGGCACTATATTTGCCTGTGTATTTGTAGTTCTTAATTACTAATTATATTACACTTTACACGGGGGGGGCAAAATGCCCTACCCCCTTAACCTTTGATCTAAATATGCTAGAAGGTCTAAAATTTCCCCAAACTTAGTTTATTATAAGTACTTTCAATTTATATAACTCCCAAAACAATTAATATTTTGCTGACGTCAGCATTTATTTTCCAAAAGCCAAAAATTTCCTTAAATTTTTTCTTTAACATAATAGCATTTGTGCCAAACACTCAAAACTCTTGCAATAAATTAAAGTTATTCTTTATTTTTACATAAAATTAACTGATAATTATTTCAAAATTTTCATACTCGTAAATATCATTATTCAAACTAGTACTTCACAAAGAAACGTTTCACTATGTATTTATTTATATTTTTATAATTTCTATAAGTATAGCTACTGCAGTCAACTTTGTAAAGTTGACTTTTAGCATGGTATATATCAGTAAGTAGTAGTGTCTTCATAGCGCCTGTGTTTTGCAAGAAAACTCTTTGTTGGATAAGATGAAATTGATTCAGGATCCATTTGGTCATCATAAAAGTGTCAAGTAAAATTTGTTAGGTTTTGTTTAGGTGGTCTATAAATTGAAAATATCAACCATTTCTGTTTGCTGAGGTTTAACTCAAGCGGAACAATTTGCATGTCCTTATCAAATATAAACCCATTTAACCAACGCATAGGTCTCGTTTACATAAACTAAAAGTTCACCACTTTTCTAGCTGACATCCAGCCTAAAAGGCTTTTTATACCCTTTAATAACAAACGCCTCTGGAAACGAGGCATCAAGTTTGGATTCAGCTACCACCAGAAAATCAACCTTCCCTTCAAGCATATTGTCAAGGTTTTGCAATTTGTTCCTAACAGAATTTATATTAATGTATAAAATAACTATATTTTTAAGATAACTCAATTTCGCATTTTAATTGATTGATGAGTGCAACATCTCATCGACTTTTGATATCACAACCTAGTTCCCGGAACTCTTAGTTAGCATCTATGGGAATTCTGTTGACAGTATCAGTTATAGCTGGTAACAGGCCTGGGCAATGTGAGTTTGAGCTGTGACACTGGATACAGATTTAGCTACTAGAATGTAGAACAATGTGGCTTATAATGTTAATGTCGATACGAAAAAGCAAAGACAATAGGCTTCTACTGAACCAAAATATCGATACAGTCTAAAATGGCATTAGGAGATGTATGAACGAGGGGATATACCAGTATGATAAATAAAAATTTATTATTTACACAAATTTAGATGGCCGTTTTGCTATGATGAACTATTCCGCAAATATTTTTGAAATGTAGCTAATTCAAGTGTAGCATTTAATTTAACGTAGTACGAAGAGTGCGCGAAAAATGGTACCTACAGTGCAAACAAATTTCCGTACGATAACACCGTTCTCGAAAATTGCCCTGATTTTTCCCGAATTTTACGATTCTAAAATTTCTTGAACAAGTACTTGTCTTTTTGTATTGTTTGTAAAAGCAAGCTGTGAGGGAGGATTTGATTTAATTGGACACAGATGAAAGAGAAGAAAATGAATGGCACAAATTAATTTCAACATAAGAATTGTGATGAAAATCACACAAAACTTTACGTTGCACAAGCGAATATGTATATCTCTAATTTTAGGGTGCAAATTAAATTCTGCGCAGAAAAGAGCTTCACGAATTCTAATACACTTAAGGTGTATTAAAGCATGAATCATGTGAATCATGACATTCGTTTTTAAGGCCGAACGGAAGAAAATGAAAAAGGAATTTTTTAAAACGTCACTGTATTTAAATATATGCGAATATATAAATACCAATAAAAAATATAAAAAATGGCCATTCATGAAAATAAATTCCCGCAAATTCTTTTGGTTTTTTAAATAATAACAATGAATACCTAGATATGTTGTACGCGATATTTTAAAATATTATGGCTCATTCGCGATAATACATGCCCCGAAATTAAAAAAAAAAAACTGATGAAAATAACGTACCCTTAAGGTATTTTAAGCCAAAACCTAAATAACGAAAATCAATTAATAATTAGGTCTATCCTGCCCATATGGCGTCATAAGGTTTCCAGGTGGCCTGGTCTGCAATATATATTCTTGATTGTAGAACGACCTTTTATAATGTTAAAATTATTTTGTAATTTCTGTTTACACGCTTTTTGTTTTATCAGCATCAGTAACTTCAATCTTGGTGGTACTCATTTATATTACAAATTTCTAAAAGTGACTTGTTTTGTCAGAGAAAGAGATACACACGTGCAGAACTATATTATTTAGCAAACTTCCTTCGAAAATAAATGTTACTTCATAATGTTTCTTTTATGCCATTGTCGTAAATTACGCTGTTTTTCTTCCTTTGCTGACAAATCCCACATCAAATTTCCGACTACTACTAGTGGTTTCAGTGCACTTGATTTATATGCATTTTACTGCATTGTGAAAGTCTCTATCTACCTTAATAATTCTTCTTTTTTTAAATTTCGTTCTTTATCAATATTGACAAACCGATAATTACTCACTGGTCGTTTGGATTTGGCATCGTGTATATCTTAAAATGGAAAATTGTGTTATTTAGTTGCAAAATTAAAAAAAAAAAAATGCAAGGTAATCTGACTATACCTTTCATATGAGAGCCGTATGTTACAAAATTTAACATGAATTGCTGTCCGGTTGGCAAGAAGAGCCATCGTTAGCGGGATATACTAAGACCATTTTTCACTTCAGAAAATTGTCCGCGGAACGCTGTGTGGTGTCCATTTCTACTAATGGAATATCTATAACTTCTTTCTACGCGTGCGCATTTTTCGTTCCGTTTCCATTCCGCGGAAGTGAAAACTGCCTTTACAGTCTAGCAACTGTTGAACTGTTTTTGTTGTGGAATTTTGCTACTATTTTAGTGGCATTTTTTCATTGTCTGCAAATTTAAGTTATTTTTTAAATTTAAATCTAAACTTTTCTAACCTAATGAATTCTAGCGACTGTTGAGCATTCGTTTCAAAATAAGTGATATACAGTTACTGCCAGTTGGCAAGAAAAGAGCCACCTTTGCTAGTCGTTTTGGCTGAAAGTGAAGTATCTACTGATATAACTACACTGACCATCATTTGACAAAGGAAAATTTTATGTGATATAGACAACTTTCCGATTGTTTCAAATTATTTTAAATATCATGACTGCAATAGCTGATACATATATAGTTCGCTGGATATGAGTCTTGTTTTCGATGACCTTCTTATTTTAGGCAACCCTAACTTAAAGATATATACATTTTTCAAATTTTTCTGTGGCTTTGTTTTTAAAGCTAAAATTTGCGCGGATTCAGGACTTTTTACGGCTCTATTGGGGGCTCTAAGAACCTGCATAACTTTTGATTGAAATAGATACTGCTGGAACTTAAAGGAGGATCTTCACTAGGCGGATTCGTTCGCTCGAATTCAAGATTAAGGCATTACATTGGTTGAAAGTGACGTCACCTGGATTCGTCTAGTGGAGATCCACCTTAAAGCTTGGCAATTGTATAGACTGGTTAACCCTATAAGACCCGGGCTTTTGGGGGGTCTAATAACCCGGGGGGGAGGGGGTACAATGTACCACAACCCAATAACTTTCAAACTACTGCTCCGTTTTACTTGAAACTTGGTCACAATACACGCCAGGCTCTCAAAAAGAATTTGCATACGTCATCATTTTATGCAGAAAATGAGTATCCATCCGCAGTACCTGTGAAAATGGAAATTTAGCTAGAACAATTAATTATATCGTTATATTTGTTAATTATGAATGTTTTATTAACTATTACATAATAAAATAAGAGACTAAAATAATACCGAATTTAATCAAAAAATTTTTTGAAAATTTCCGGTCTTGAAGGCCAAAAGTGGTCCTGGGTCCGTTTGGAGAAAATATTTGGAAAAAATTTTCTTGAAAATTTTTAAATACAATAACGTATAAAGTCACCAAATTTGGGCTTAAAACGATAAGTGGATCAGAAGTTATACGGAAATTCGTGGGTTGTGGTACAAAGTAACCCCCCCCCCTGGGGGTAAATAGGGTTAATGCTAAACAGAAAATATTGAAAAGATTCTGATGACGTCATCAAATTTTTTTGCATACATTAGCTTTCTTCACATGATACCAATTCCGTTGCCATGACAATACGACGCAATATTTTCCAAACAATTTTACATCAGAGATTAGTTTCTCTACAGTTTATTTCCTTCCACAAAAATCCAGGAGTATGTTAATATAGTGTAAATACTCAAAAAGTCAAAGAAAACAGTTATCTTTGTATATATGACACGTATCTTTGTATATATGTTTTTTTTTCTTAAGACTCCGATTTTTCGAAACCCAGATTTTTCGAACATTTTTCTCAATCCATAGAGAGTGTTCGGAAAATCAGGGTTGTACTGTAGTGATATACCGGTATAAAGTCCCTGATACATAAAATAATAAACTCGGCGTTGAAAAATACCGCCAAACAGAACAAAAGATAAATCTAGGATACCGAAATGATTCGCATACATTATACGTCATAGTACTGTGTATACACTAGATAATGCTTTAGTACATTAAGTACAAAATAATTCGGACGTTTTTATTTTCGGACAAAGCAAATGTCTGAAAATTTAGTTCTATTTCGGACGATTTAAGACATATTTTGGCATTTTTGAAATTTTATACGAACATTAGTGTACGAAATATTTCGGTCCAAACTTAGTTGGTCCGAAAATTTTAGTAATTCTTCTATTCCTATATTGTCATGGTAATGCATTTAATTATATGCTTATAAAATAGAAAATTATGCTATAAACATATGCTATATGCATATAGGTTATATTTATATAGGCTAAATGTATATAAGTTACATGTATATAGGTTGCATGTATATAAGATATGTATATAGGCTGTAAGAATACAGGCTATATGTATATAGGCTATATTTATGTAGGTTACATGTACATAGGATATATGTACATAGCCTATAGATCAATAGCCTATATGCACATATGTGTATAGATAGTCTCCCCTTACCATTTGGAAATAATATTTAGTTTACTTTCGGGTGAATGTTGTCAAATTTTCACAAAAATAAAATTTTCGAAAAGTCTCCACTTTTTAAAAAATCTCTTTTTTGCTGATACTCGGTTCCGCATAGACGAAATCGAAAAGTATTTAGCCGCGGCTGCTTCGTAATTTTGCCTAGAATGCTGTTGCCAAATTTCAGAATGATACCACGCCTTTTTGCCTTTTAGACCCTTTGTAAAAATTTCGTATCTCAAAATTCTTGTTTTTGGAGTATTATATCTAGTTCAAGGAGACTGTACAAACTCAAGATCTCTCAAATATGGAGCCACGTACTGACTCTCAGTATCTTTATCTTATCAAAAACCTAACTATAAAATAAAAACCTCATCTTGAATATAAATATCATGCGTGCATGCGCAATTAATAAACAGCTGTGACCAGCGTTACTCAAGCGATTGGAATAATTTTCACATCCTTTTTGCCCGATACCGTCTTGGATGAAATAGAAAAGTTTTCCCTTCCAAAATATCGCCTCGACGGCTGGTGCCAAATTTCAAGTTTTTTGTTCTGCTTCATTGGACTTTTGGACTTGTTTCACTGATCCAATGTTTAGCGCAGACTTGATTTAGTAAACCAGACGAGGTTCTTTTTTATTTCTTTTTACTTTGCCACACCAATGCACTGTAGTAAGAATTTTCAAAATAAATTATAAAACATTCGAAGAGGAACGAAGAGTGTACGGTAAAAAAATAAAATATTCTCGGAATTTTTAATACAGATTACACAAAACCTAAAGAATACTTCTCGTGTTCCTATTTCTTATTTGTTTTGTATTTAACTTTCAAGCATGAAAATAATTGTTTCAACATTCATTTAGATAATCTATAAATATTTTTTTCGTTTGCAAAATGGAGCCAAGCAGCTTAACAATACCCACTGCACAGCAATTCGCTACACTTAACAACTTTATATTTCATATTTATAAATTTTATGTTGACTACCTATATATATATTTTAGAAGCATCAAGGGTTTCTAGTTTGTTTTCTTGAAATTTACTTTTGTAACTTGTGTTCAATTCCCATACGTTTATACAATATATAACAACAAATCTCCTATTACCCAGTACTTCATATATAAAATATGCTTTATGATCACGTGACATTATAAAACTTATCGATAATAAATCATAATGCAACGTTCATGGCTAAACCAAAAATAGCTAGAATACCAAACGAAACAAAATGCATGACGATATGTATATCCACTGGATCACCTAGAAAAACAAAACATATGTGAAAGTTTCAAACAATAGATTTTAATACAGACGTTCATTGGAATAAAACAGTTGCTAAGGACGTTGCTAAGGAACATTTAGTATGTTTTTTGCATTAATATTTTTGGTCGCGTGAAACGTTCCTAATGGCACGGAGACTCACATAATTCTTAATTCATCTGGGGATTTGAATTACCTGATTTCCACTGTGTTTAAAATACATGGGAAACTAGTAAGCCTTGAACATGTTTATTAGCTTGAAATCAAACTATCTTGAAATCAAACTATCTCCGTATGTGGATTGCGTGTAGCCGTATATTGAGATTCCGTGCGAATACCAAAACACATTCCATTGGTAGAAATTGACATCACACATCGTGTGACGTCGATTTCTACCAATGAAATGTCTTCTGAAGTCAACATTTAGTAGCGTTGCATGGTGAAAGTTACCTGAAATGTTAGCCAATGTATCGTAAGTAAGCCACACTGATACCCATAAACATACAGTATTAAAGCCACAAAGAAATTCATAAAATGTTTTCCACAAAAGACGCTCACTATTTTCTTTCAATTTGAACACAACTAAGTGATTCAAACAGTGAAATCCAAAAGTAGCAAGAAACAGGTATCGAATATCCGTTACAGTGTTTGTCAATACATCTGCTACAGCTATAAGATAAAGACGCCAGGTACTACTCCAGAACAATATCCCCCAAATATGTATTATAAAATGACGAAGATGTAACGTTCCAACGTAGGTGCATAACAGAATAAAATTACACCAGTTACACCCACATGCGTCCCGTGTACTGTGGAATATCTTGTCGGCTTTCATTTTCTGGGTTTTCTGAATATATATTGTTATGGGTGTGTCGTTTTCTTGTTTCAAATTACCATTCATATCATGGTTAGTAGCATCTCCAAATAATGCATAATCTTGTTGTTTTGAAGACACTTTATCGACTCTTTCTTCCACTTCTTCTTCGTATGCTACATTATCAGCGTAGGGAACGGGCGATGTGTTTGCTGGATAGTTAGTGTGCAGATATCGCAAACATTTAACGGCAATGTATTGGTTTAGATCAAAATTATAATCGAACAGTGTCAAATCTGTTGCATTAGGACTGGATACAGATGCTTCATTTGCAGATTCAGCGGTATTTTTGTTATTCTGTCTGTTAGGATCAAACACAGAAAATATATGGAGGTTGAAAACAGAATCTAAATTTTCTAATTTATCGAATTTATATATTTTATGAGTTGGACAAAAGTTCATGGTATTTGTAACTTGTGTGACAGCCAACGTAGTTGCTGCTAACAGTTGGACGATTATGCTGCTTAAAATGTTATTCACACCATATTTGTCATGTAAAAGTTCAACAGTGTAATCAAATAACGCAAACAACCCTCTCCACATATGAATAAAACCAACTGTAAGCAGATACACAGAAAGAAGCAAGAGTGGTTTTAAAAAGATGAAACATAATGTCTTGTTTCTTGTTTTCTTTATTTTCCTTATGATAACACTTGGATAAACTTCTTGTGTACTAGTATCATAGTTAGCAATGAATATAGTATTAAATATTCTACGGGATGAAAGGTATAGTACGTTGCCCAATATTATTAGACCATAACCTCTTGCGAATACCTGTCTGCCATCAACATTGAGAAGATCAGTATGTAAATAATCTATTATATTCCATACAGTCCACCAAAAACATATTCCACCGAAACCAACCAAAAGATGCTTGAATAGCACAAGTAGTCGATAATCTGAAAAAAGTGAAAATTTGCGTGAAGAATTTAATGCCAGATTTATACCAAGATAAAACTTTCGTGCGAAAACCAAAAGAAGACATTCCATTGGTAGAAATTGACGTCACGCGTTTGCCTTGTGTAAATCCACCTTAAGGAAAAGGAGGCATTCATCCACAGCGTGAAAGATTGCTGATTGCAGTCGCTAATAAATGGGAAGCCTGCCGACACGCGACTTCTAATAAACGTCAAACAGACGTATCTCTATGACGTTCATATGATTAGACGTTTTATGCCCATTGGATAAAAACTTTCCGTTTTATCAGCGTTAAACCTAGTTCTCATATATCATAAAAATCCCAGATCATCTGGAATTATAGCTATTTTTGGAATTGTACGATATATGATGAAATTTGGTGTGGCGCACCGATTTCGACGTCGCTCTAGTGTATCCACCATTGGGTGTTGCTCTAGTGTATCCACCAATGGATGGTGCACTAGTGCATCCACCAAAGAAGATCATATCTCATTGACTCATATTTACCTGTGCGTATCTGTAGTTCATCATCACTCATGGCGAAATAATAATATAAAAATACTGGTTTGATAATTTATAAATTCTCTAGAATAAACAAATGACAGCAGAACAATGCAGAAATTGTAATTGTAGAAACCATACACCTATTCTATTTCTTTCATATTTGTGTACGATACACAGAAGAAAGAAAAGAAGCCTCCGTTCATTTATTGTGTGAGAAGAAAATAAATCTAGTTTTAGACTAAGTTCACACTTGTCGGATAAAAACTATTTTGGAACGATCTCATTCCGTTTTAAGTGTGAACACCTAATCAAAAACTATGTCGGAATGATTTCATTTCACCACAACAAGCGAAACGAAATCATTCCGCTGAGTATATTGGATAGATGAGGAACAGTGTGAACGCAAAGCTTAATCGATATGTAATTCATTCCGAAATAATTTATATCCGATAAGTGTGAACATAGTCTTAGTTTTCAATAAGCAGTAACTGTATATTAGCTACACAAAATTAACACTGAACAGTGCGTGAATTGAAAATATTTGAAACACTTGTGTAGATTGTTGGCATGGATAATAGGAAATCATCAAAGGAACAGATTTGCATGAGTTTTTTTGTCGATGACGTCATCAAGTAGCAATCTGCAAATGATTCTGTCTTCAGTAAAGGTGGGTTTCCATTAGCGCAAAATTCCGCGCGGAATCCAAAAGAAGACATTATATTGGTAGAAATTGTCGTGTGCACCAATGGAATGTCTTCTTTTGGATTCCGCACGGAAATTTCCGCTAATGGTAATCCACCTTAACTGAATAGTAACTGACGTCAAAACGACGTCGGGAAGCGTTTTTAACGTTGTTTCGACGTTTATTGACTATTACTTTTACAGTATTTAATACGAGTTTAATTTTTCTTTCAATACCATTATGCGCTCTTGGGTTTATAAGATTTCGCGTTAATTAATTGCATGGAGGTTTGTTCATATGTCACATTTCGAAACTCAATTGCCATAATTTCTTACGAGTTATGTATTATCTTATTCGCTGCGCTCAAACGTAAATAACCTCATTTATTTACTATATCCTCGGGGAATGAAAAAACCTAAAGTATTTTCAGTAGTAGTCACTATAGCAGTCGGTTCAGAAGCTAATTGACATGTCACACAAGAACGCCCTTGTGCTCTTATATAGTGCAGAACACGTGATCTTTATTGACTTATTTATTCAAATAGCCGTATCGAGATACAATAAATAAATTCAAGTTAATTTTGTGCTGGCGTCAAATTTGACAGAACGTTATACTTGTGCAAAACGCCATGGTACACAGTCAAGTACCGTCCACATAAATATTTGAGATAACGTGAAATTCGTGTAAATATGCGGAATTATAATTTGCAAGACGAACGGCAAGAAAATGTGAGTTTTATTCAAGGGTCTGGGTACTAGGCTGCTAGAAACAATATAATTTCTTGAGTTTGCAAAAAGATCTAAGATCCTAACTACTCGATAATCTCTAGGGACTTCTCGTGGTCATTTTCCACATTTACGTTTCACTTGTGTTGTGTGTTTTGTCAATTTTTTTGCTACATTGCCCTACGGAAGCCCATTAGTGCCATGTAATAATTTCACTTCTCAAAAAAAAAAAATCACTTCGTAAAAAAAAAAAACACTTCGCAAAAAAAAAAAAAAAAAAAAATTCAAAAAAAAAAAAAAAAAAAAAAAAAAT
>JAULBZ010006685.1:0-12148 GCA_032360805.1 Neoturris breviconis | reverse complement strand
CATGCGTGTGTTTTTAACACGTAAGTCTACTTTTAAGTTTAATTCTGGAAATAAAATCACATGTTTTTAAAATGTTTTTTTTTATTTTTTTTTACATTTTCGCCTTCATAGCACGTAATTATTCATTAAATGATAATATTTTTTTTGCAAGAAAAACTGATCTATTATATTCTGTATGTTTAATACGCAAACAATTGAATGAAACAAGATCACATGAACAATACATTTTATTATCACAAATCAATTATCGTTTGAATAAGACTAGAAATCTCCACCGCAGGGATTTTATTTAGTATTCTCTTGAAGTTCTATTGGCTTTAGCGCGAAGAAGAGAACGCTAGATTTAGCATCTTCCTCTCATCACAGATAAAACGCGATGTGGAACAGGCTAGCTAAACTGAAATGGTTGTACAAACGACTTTATGACAGTCTGGTACACATTGAAAGCGATTGTTCACACAAGGTCAAGAATGCGTCTAGTTCATGCTTAAGTGCTAAATGGGTGATTTTTCAAACCCAGGGGTTTCTAGTTAGCGTTGCAACCCAACGCTTCCGCGTTTTCAAATCAAATATTTAACCAAAATTCAAAATCGTATATTTAGCGATAAGCGGGATTACGTAGCGGTAGAGTTTGGATACCCTGACTAAACCATGAACTAACAACTTTCTAGGGTTTCTTGCCTGGGAACGAGGTTGCATGAAAGAATATATATTAAATTTATTTTCGTAATGTATGTGAGAGATTAAGTTCTGTTACGCTGTCTAACTTTTATAATAAAACTTCTCAATGTTGCATGGCTCTTTGAACTCAACGCCAGTTAATTATCGGTCTTTTGCAGAGGCTTTTACGGGAGGGACAATTTTGGAGCAAGCACTTTCTCGTTTTTTCCGTTTCTACGCTCTCGCTTGCCTTTCTAGGCCTCGACAAAGGAGAGTGGTAAATTATTGTGTTCTTTGTGCAGAAACCATCCTCGTGTATGTCAAAAGAAAAATATATATACCGTTAAGTTATTGCGATAAGGAATAAAAGTGACAGTGTGTCTGCTGTCGGTTCAAACCAAGAACTCGATGGTATCAAGCAATACCTTTTATATCTCCGCAACGCGCATGCGTCAACCTCGATTTTAGAAACATGATATTTGAATGGTTAAGAAAGTAAATCATGTTATTATATAAAACGGATCTTTTTTAATCTGATGAAGGAGAGAGTGACATTGGTTAAAATGGAAACTTGTTCTTAATCTACAACCGTTCACATAAATTATAAGACATTTTACGAATCTGAACAAGCAATACGCACGCACCACAAGTAGATTTCAAATGCGGAAAACGACCAGGCCAAGTCTTTAAAGATTTATCTCAGAGATTTATCTAATAGTCTTAAGTCTTTTTGCAAACTCGACAAATTCTGCTGTTCCTAACAGCCTAGTACCCAGGCTCTTAAAGCATATTCGATTTTTTGTGTCTTTCTATCTCAGTAGAAATTCGGAATTTTTGCTCGAATTTTACCTTGTCTCGGATATTTATGTGATTGCTTGTAGCCTGGCTAAGTGTATCGTAAATAGACTTTAATCCGGGCTGTTCTGAATAATTTTATAAAAATAAAGCCTCCGGGCGATACGGCTCTACGGGGTACGCTAACCAAATCACTATCTTTCAAAATGAAACTGGCAAACATTATTTTGCCTTCTTCTTCTTCTTCAGAACAACACCTTATTTTATATGAAAGCATGTGTGGAGAAAGGAAAGGTACTTCTGTCAACCTCGTTCCTAGAGCTATTTGCCTCTCCTTGGTAAATCGGATATTTATGTCGGCGATTCCGTATTCACAGAGACTATCAGCGTTGGGATCGAGTATGGTACTTCTGTCTCATTGTCTCATTTAAGAATGAATGGACATACTTACTCAATACACAGTCCAAGCTTATTCAGACTACACACAGCTCTTCTTTGGATAACTGGTTAACAAAAAAATTGATGTGGTTGATGAGGTTTACCTTTATCTATCTTCCTAACTTTATCATAGTCACAAGTATTTTTGTGACTATAATCTTATCTGGCGGACTCTTAAGTGCCAGAATATATTCGCGTGACATTGGTCCTTTTAGAACTTTCACGTTTTCTCTTTAACCAGAGATGTGGGAGGAATATCTGCTTTAATGAAGAAATATAAAATATAGTCATTTTTTTCTATATTCACCTTCATGCCTTCACATAGAGAATAAATATGCACAAAATGAGCTTGAGAATTGGAAGTTTAAATTTTATCTGATCTCATGTAGGGTATACAAATTATAAAAGCCTATTTACATGCATTTATAGGTAACTACCTACAATAGGCGCCGTATAACAAAAATCTTTATTTATTAAAAAGAGACACTTGTTTGTCTTAAATTGTCTATGTGAGCTGGCTAGATGAAAAATTGCTGAGGTGATATTTTCAAGCCGACTTGGCTTCTTGTTTTTACATTATTTGAGATCCAGCAAACGTGCAATAACAAGGACAACACCGAGTGGTTTGATGTTAGAATGAACTGGTGTGTACCAGTTAAATCAAAATGATTAGGTCATATAATATTTTAAGATGCATGCACCGTGATAACAGGGGTGGTCAATATCTAAATAAAAATACATATTGCTAACGTGGTGAAATATTTATACAGAGAGGATGAGATAAGAGAAACACGCAACAGCACTCTTCCACATAAAAAAACGTTCAACGCTTCCGTGTAACTAAGGATTATTATCAATAAAAACCCTCTGCAAAGGAGAGTTAGAAAAGAACTTGTAAAATATTAAAGATTTAGAACGATTGAATTATAAATATTTTAGTATCTAACAGAAAAGTTATTTTTTGCTTCCAAAACCGGTTTTTAAAACCTGAATTCGATCAAGTTTTTAAAAATTCGGAAATTGAAGGTGCTTAAGCTAAACTGATATTCTATCACCATGAGCTTCAGTAACACTTGTTGTCTGTATTTAATGCGGCCTGGTGCTCACAAACTTGTTCAAAGTCAGTAGTAAAGACGCTAGGACAACGTCAAAAAACTACAGCGCTGAAGTTGCCGACAAGCTAACGCTCGTTGGCTGCTCGCTTCGCACACATCTCACCACAATCTCATACCATACTCGAAATGTCTGTAGTCCCCCTCTCCCCCGTAGGCCCTGGGAGAGTAGTAATTCTCCCACCAAAGATTCTACCGCATCTCTTCTTTAACCAAGGACATTGGACCACATTGTTTGCAAATAGGATTTTAATTTCATTTTGTTGTAAATTGTATCAAGCGTGATTCACGTTGATTGGAAAGCTAATTATTGTTCAAGCG
Organism: Neoturris breviconis; assembly: GCA_032360805.1. Taxonomy (NCBI): domain Eukaryota; kingdom Metazoa; phylum Cnidaria; class Hydrozoa; order Anthoathecata; family Pandeidae; genus Neoturris; species Neoturris breviconis. The sequence goes on along the minus strand of JAULBZ010006685.1, from coordinate 8,822 downwards.
TCTTTACTGCGAATTTTGAACAAGTTTGAGAATTTTGTACATTGAATGTAAATATGTAAGACTTACAGCTATGCACTTTATGCAGATGTCAGCACAATACGATATTGTAGTAATAAAAATATTCACAACGGCTTAAACGAAGTAAAAAAATCTTGTTTTACGTGATCAATTATTTAAAAAAACTAGCGGTCTAGCTAACCTACATCTGCTTAAATATTCAATCAATCAAAAGACGGCTAAGTACTTAGAATATTAAATAAACCAATCAAAAACAAGATTCTAATTTTTAAGCCAATCACAGCAAAGTTGGTCTAGCGTACCGAACGTTTTAGGTTATATGTTAGACAGACCTCACATGAATAAAGTGCTGGATATCTGTTCGAAGGGTCGTATGGTTTTGCTAAGGAAAGAAAATATATTATAGATTGCTTTGCTTTTAGTAAGGATGGCTGCAAAGCCAAAAGAAATAATACAGACGATGGATGGAGGATATTCCTGGTTGATAGTTGTGGTATCTTTTATTGGTCAAGCGATGAGTGTTGGCTTCTATTTTTGTTTTGGTCCGATATATGTTGAAATAATTAAAACATACCATGCATCAGCTAGCGAAGCAGGTAAGACGACAAGAATGGTTCAAAGTCCGCAGTAAAGACGCTAGAATAATGTTTTTAATATTGTTCTAGCGCCTTTATTGTAGACTTTGAACAAAGTTTTACTCGCTGAGGTTTACTCGCTGAGGTTTACTCGCTGAGGTTAATCTTTGCATTGGGAATAGTCATTGTATTAATACTCAATATTATATACTTAACAAAATTGACGATAATTATACTACCAATTTTCTACCAATGAAATGTTTTCTTTTCGCATCGACTTTTTCGTCCAGCGGAAATCTGCTTAAGGCGGATTTCCAATAGACGTGTTCGTTCTAAATGAAGCCATTACATTGATTGAAAGTGACGACGCCTGTTTGGTGAAGTCAATTTCCACCAATGGAATGTCTTTTTGTTTCACTTTCAAAACGGCTTTTGTACCTATTAGAAATTCTGCAAGTACACATCATTTCGTGAACGTCATGATGTTAAAATTACGTTAACATTAATTATATATGAAACACCTGCGTGCTTTCCATCTAATTTTGTTACAACGGTGAATCTCATTAAACTGATTAACCGCACAAATGAATCTGTATTCAATGAAAACTGACATTTCACACACATAGGGACAACAAAAAATGTTTTTAGATTGCTTGTTCAAAATGGATTCGGGTTTTTTTTTAATTTTTAATTTTTTATTTTTTAATTTTTAATTTGTTGTTTTTATTTTTTTAATTTGTTGTTTCTCTCTTTATGTCAGTTTACAAGCATGCATTGTTTTATCTTCAACGCAAAGGCTGTAAAAAAAAAACGACCGTTTGGGTCGGAAAACTTTCATGGAAGTAACTTAAAAAATCACAACATTAATGCTTTCAACATCTCAATCTATTAAGTTTTTTTACCAAGCAAAATATTTGAAAATTCATAAAAATGACTACCGGTTCAAAAACATTAGGAAAAAAAATACTCTTGGTATAATGAAAATACTCTTGGTATATTTTCTTTCGTGAAATACATTACAATGAATTGAAGACCAAATTACAACAAGAAAAGTAACTAACAAAGGCTCAGCAAGGCAACTTGGCGTAAAGGCTCTGAAATTGTTTGAAACTTAAAATATTCCTACTGGTCGTGGCAGAATCTTCCTAATGGCGGCACCGTTCGTATATTTTCTATTTTTCAGAAACCGCTGCGGCCGTATACGTAAAAACTAAAATTCATGCGACGCCAATTTCCAATATAAACCGTGCTTCAGATGGCGGTCGCTTCAATTTACTTCTCGCAGGAAGAGGACGGTCCGGTTTTAATAGGGTTAACATCTACAATGTGGGTTAAGGTTGATTTCCATCGACCAAAGCAATTTGTGCAAATGTCAAAAAAAGATATTCTATTGGTAGAAATTAATGTCACATGATCGATATCTGCCAATGCATATAATGTATTAAGTTTGATTAAGGTTAATTTCCACGAAACGCTAAAAGAAGGCATTCCATTAGTAGAAATTGACGTCACACCATGTATGACGTCGATTTCTACCAACAGAATATCTTTTTTTGGGTTTTGCCGCGTATTTTCCGCCTCGTGATAATCAAGCATTGAATATCCAGTTGTAGGATCGATAAATTCGAAAAACCTTTGAAACGTATTTGATTCGTGGGAATCGGTATCATCTTAAAGAACTCGTTATATACAAGATAGTATCATATAAAGATTATGTCTATCCAATTAATGCAAAAACATCATGCAAAAATATATTACAAAATAAGCAAAAAAACTACAATAAAAAATAATAATCGAGTTCGACGTTGTCCTAGTGTCTTTATTGTTGACTTTGTTTTTGATCAATTTCCTGCATATACACGAACTGAAAAACAACACCAAATTAACGTCAGAATGACATCAGAATGACGTCAAAATCACGTTGGGAAGTTATTTCAATGTGTTGATCGTCGTCACCAAATATCAATTCCTCATTACGCTCCCTGTATTGATTTGTATAGCGCACTGATATTCACATTATTTATTTACTTGTTTATTTTTTTTAAATTGACATATCATAAAAAATTAATGAAATTCAATAAATTTTAAGTTTTAATGACGCGTGAAAATGAATGATATTAAATTTGACTGTGTTGACACATATACAATAGATGCACTAATATTTGCGTTACTCCACGCCTAAGAGGGGCCTTAATTTATTTTTAAGTTAATTTGTCGGCGCATTAATTTAGACGGGGCGTTAATTTAAACGCGGGCGTTAATTGAAACCATATATCATGAACATGACCATCATACTGATCATGCGTAATATATTTTCCACACCACAAGTAGATTTCAAATGCGGAAAACGACAAGGACAATTCTCTAGAGATTTATCTCAGAGATTTCAGAGATTTATTGAGTAGACTTAAAACTTAGTATCTATATATCATGTATATGTATCTGGTACCTATATTACGGTTTCACTTTGAATTCGGGCGAATGAATTCGCCTAGTAGAAATCCGCCTTAACAGTTATGTGACGATAACCTGCCAGCACACAACGTATGAACATCGTCGAAACAAGGTCAAACGACGCCGTTGTTTCGATGTTTATCGACGTGGCGTGTCCAGCGGAAAACGAAATACTTGTTCAAAGTCGTCAGCAGTAAAGCCGCTAAAACAATGACAAACGACAACTTTGAGCAAGTGTTTGCCCACTGAGTTGCCTCTTCTCCATAAACAAGAATAAAATTTAAATTGTTAGATTCCCATGACAACAAGATAATACACCAATGTAACAAGTAAAAGCCTCACTCAAATCATGTCAATTCATTAGATGTGAACATGAATTAACGTGTAGCTAAATAATGTTTATTTTTAGCATGGATTGGATCAATTGGCTATTCTGTTTGCTTCATGCTTGGCTTCATATCATCAATGCTATGTGATAAATTCTCTTGTGGATATGCAATGTCAATGGGTGGAGCAATTGTTGGTTTGGGAATCTTACTCTCATCGTTTGCACCAAACACATTCGTCTTATTTATTACTTATGGTGTCATTACATCGATTGGAACAAGTCTTTTATTCTTCGCATCGCTACTTTGTCTACCATTATATTTTAAAAGAAGACTGGGTTTAGCGAATGGTATTGTTTCAGCTGGGAGTGGTGTTGGTGGAATCACCCTTTCTCCGTTCTTTGCTTTACTCATTAAACAATATGGATTACGTACAACGTTTCAAACATATGCTATATTTGCTTTGCTTCCAGTTATTGGAGGATTTCTCATACGACGAAAATCTTACGTTGTTGAAAAAGATGGAAAACAGAAAGCTTCTGGATTATCAAAATTATGCTCATGTTTTGATCGAAAGTTGTTGAGTAATAAAGGATTTCTCTTGTATACTGTTGCAATGTCAGCAATATTGTTTGCTTACTATATACCGTATGTACATTTGGTAAGTGTTATTTATTGCGTGTATGTCTACTGAGTACTGTACTATATGGATTGTGATTGCCATATATGGACTGTGTATTGCTATAAATGGACTGTTTATTCCCATATATAGACTGTGCATTACTAAATATGGACTGTGTATTGCCTTAATATGAACCGTGTATTGCCAAATATGGACCTGTATTGCCATATAAGGACCGTGTATTTTAATATATGAACTGCGTATTGCCATATATGGACTGTGTATTGCCATATATGACACTCCACTGTCGTTGTCACTCCACTATTCGGCACAAATCAATTTATTTCAACTGATATTGCCATACCATATGTCGTCCAATTAAATTACATGATAGCATCTTAGAATACACTTCAAGCCTGGATATAATCATCTGCATCATTTGAGTATAGTTTTTAGCTTCGAAGAAAAAACACTCCTCCACAGTTTGTACCTACAATGTACTACCATTCATTCCACGCCCGACAAAAAGTCTGAAATTGTGTTTACTAGCTCCGATGAGCGCTCACTATTGCATTGGCCAAACGAATCTATTGCACACGCACCATCCCCCTTTTGCTGACAATAAGTTACATATCTTCTTTGCAAGGCAATTGATCATGCGTAATAGGATACTAGTAAATAAAAAACCCGCAAAATACAAGACTACCAAATGCGGACCCTTATAATTCCGATATACGGGTCCGTATTCGGCAGCCTTTCATGCTTTGAACCCTATTATGCAAACTAGAATTTTACAATTGATATATCTAGGTGAGTAGATAATATAAAAATGTACACATTGTGCAAATATCTGTTCATATTCCGCAGTGAAGACACTAGCACAAGCAAGACTATCTCAAAAGTTTGCTTCAAAACCAACTTTTTTGTCAGGGTTGAATTAACTAAAATTAATCAAATTCAACAAAAATGAATCTGTGCAGAAGTGTGTTAGGTCAATGAGCTTGCAATGGATTGGTTTATTCGGTACTCTCCTCAATAGATTTTATTTTTGTATTTAAGGCGGATTTCCGCTAGGCAAATTTGTTCACACGAATTCGAAATAAAGCCATTGGTTGAATGCGACGTCACCTAACAGGGGAAGTCTCTTGCAACCAATGTAATGACTTCATTTAGAATTCGTGCTAACGAACTCCCTAGTAGAAAACTGTTTTTATATTCGTGCCCACGTAACATAATTTTTGTATATTTTAGATTAATTTCTCCTACTTAAAAGGCGTCCGTTCAGAGCACGCTGCTCTCCTTCCTAGTATCATTTCAGCATCTGCAGTCATTGGTAAACTTTTATTTGGATACATCAGTCAACTGAGAGGAGTTAACAGATTATATATGTTCCAAGGTTTCTTGTTGTTCCTAAGTATCTCATTGACATTGTTGCCATTGGCGACCAACTATATAGCTTTATCTGCTTTCTCCGTTATATTTGGTCTCAACGAAGGAGGGTTTTCGGCGTACATAATTATTGTTACCAGTCAGATAGTGTCGACGTCAGAACTAGCAGCTGCTTTTGGAATGATGTATACAACTACGTCATTTTTTTCGATACTTGGTCCACCATTTGCAGGTATAGCATTATTCTGTTCTCAGATTTTTCTCTGTCGACACACGACATCAATTCGACGCTCCTTAGAAGCAGTTTATATTCTATGTAGATTCTGATCATAAACCACATGTAGAATAATCGGGATCACGCTTAAAGTAGAACTTGTTGCAATATAATAACTTCCTTTTTATGCAGTGCAACAAGTTAACTTTAAGTAGCCAACGCCTTGTTTTCATGTATTTGTGGATATCTCTATTGTTTTTGTTTTTTAGCGTTCTTATTAACAGCTACTGGATCATATGTGATAGCATTTCTCTCCTGTGGAGCAATTCTTATGGCTGGTGCATTATCTTTATTTGTCATACCCTACTTGATACCAGACGATGTTTTCAATGAAAAAATCCAGTTAAAAAAATTATTACAATATGACATAAAACAAAGCGAAGAAAAAGATACCGATGAAAATAATAACTTTGAAGAAAACGAAAAAATTAATATAGTTGTTAAAATAGATGGTGAAGAAACGGATATACTACCGTTAATAGAACCACCAACACCCTTACATTCAAATTTACATTCGTTGCAAAATATTTCCATATTTGGTAGTTCTATATCCATATTAGGACTAAAGAATACAATGAATGGTATTGTAAATAAATATTTGAATCTTCCGGACGTGAAGAAAGCAAGTTCGCTAAGTTCGTTAGTCTGTATCCCACCATGTGCGTCTCAAGACTATATTAATAAATATATAAAAGATGACCCAGTTAATGTGTAACAGTTCACTGTATATGAGGGTGAACCAGTTGTTGTGTAGCAGTTCACTATATGAAAATGAGAGTGTTTTTGTGTAGCCGTTCACTGTATATGTGGGTGAACCAGTTGTTGTGTGACAGCTCAATATATAAAGAGAACGAGTTGAAATTTAAACAGTTCAGTATATGCGGGCGGTACAGTTGTTGAATATCAGTTCACTATATACAAGGTATTAATTGCTATGCACTCATTTTGTAATGTGTACATAGTTTACTAGATACACATGCGCTAAGTCGTTTAAACATTTGGGTTGTTTACAAATCCATATAATCGAAATGAAGAAAATATCAGATTATTGGCGCGAATTCTAAATGAAACAATCACATTGGCTGAAAGCGACGTCCCCTAACGAATTCACCTAGTAAATTTCTGTCTTTATATTCTTCTAGTATATCTTCCCAGTGGGCAAAAACATGTTCAAAGTCCGCAGTAAAGACGAAAAATTGAAAGGGCTTTGTTTTTAATGAGAATTGGTAGGTGACCAAATTGATAATGCTGATTCCAAATCTGATATCAGTTTTTCAAAATTTGGACCAAAAATACCTTTACTGCTGACTTTGAACAAGTATTCACCCCCTGTTTTATTGCTGTTAACTATTGTTAACTATTGTAGAAGTTTCATAGACAGATCATTCCATTTTCTTAGTGTGCTTTATATATGATATACAAAGAGCAGATGGACGAGTTTTGCCATGAAAATCCTATACAAAAATTATAAGAATAAAAATGCTTTCTATTTTAATTAGCTTATTTATTCCCTTCTTTGATGTCGCAATAGAGTACTATATTTTCAATATATACAGGATACTTGAAGTTCTTCTATATTCAATAGAGCTATTTAGGAAACTTTAAGTTTTGTCTTTATTTCCAATAAATACATGAAAATTGAAATTTTTGTCTTATTTCCAATAATGAACATGAAACATGAAGTTTTGACTTATTTTCAATTAATGCAGGAAACTTGAAGTTCGTCTTTGTTCCACAGTCTATTACAATAAGTTTAAGTTTAAATATTACCATTAAAGGGACATATCTATGGCAAAATTTTGTAGGGATTCATTCTCGGGCTGATTAGTGCTGATTCCAGTTTCTCCTTCGTGTTTTAAACATTATGCATCCCCCTCTCCCCGCTTATTAATTTTGAAAAAAATACAACCCCTCCCCCTCTCGCCGCGGCTATTATCCCACACCCACCGTTTATTCAGCACCCTCCACTTATGAATTTGGAGAAATAATCATTGACATCAGGGGAGTAAAGTTCAGTCGAGGGATATCACTGATGTGCCGTTAGAACTCACTGTTTTTTATTCCCACCCCCTACCCCCCTATCCCAACTTTCCCACTTATAATTCCCGGTAATTTTTCAACTATATTAAGCGAAGATACTTGAAACAAAGTAAGAGCATGAAACGATTACTTTCAAAAACCAATACTTTTGCATTGCATTAACTTAATAATGTATGGTATCCATTTTAGAATATCTCCCGTATAGATACCATCTCAAAATTTCGCTCCAAAACCAACTTTTTTGTTAGGGTTAGGTCAACTAAAATTAACAAAATTAAAAAAGAAATGAATCTGTGCAGAAGTTTGTTAGGTCAAGATCATTGACTATCAGTACTCTCCCCAGAAGCTGTAGATTTTATTTTTGAGACCGTCCCTTGCCGTGCCTTGCCTCCATTGGACTTTTAATTTTGAGGCTGGAAAAACAAGAATAACTTTTGAAGGCTAACGCCAATTTCATGAAACTTGGTACGATTATGGTCCATCTTCAGAGTAACAATTCGACATAATTATTTTTTTGCTTATGTCAGTACTTTTTTAATGGCGTCATCGTCATTTTTTTTGTTTTGTTTTTTTTCACTTTCGTATTTTAAAATTCTGTTTTCTGTTCCGGAAAGCTAAAGTATTTTAACATAAACCTTCAGGTTTTAAAAATATTTTACTGGAACCAAGTGAAGTTTCCCCGAAAATCCGAAATGAAAAAGAATTCAAATTAACAATCGAGTCTATAGTTCAAATGTGAAGTTAATTGCATTATTTATACTAAAGTTATTCATATTTTCGTTTTTGTAGGATTTGAGCCCAGAATTGCTTATATTCATTAAATTTTGACATTTAAAATGCGATTTAGAATGTTTTAGACAAAATATTTCTGTATTGTTTTCGAATATTGCAAGCTGTTGGGAGCCAACCGTAAAGCAAAACCAAACGTGAAGCACTTTAATTAAGTTACGAAAATATAAACAAAAGATAAAAGAAATATGTAAAAGATCAGATCGAATTCTCATCGCTTATTTGCAGCATTGAAACTATTCAGGGGGAAAAGAAAAGATATTTTATGCAAGAAAATGTTTTTCTTCGATAATAAAGATACCGTAAAAAACACAAATGATTTTTAATAAAGAAAA
>JAULBZ010006684.1:0-12149 GCA_032360805.1 Neoturris breviconis | reverse complement strand
AGGGGGGGGGGGGCTAACAGTTGCAACGATTTTGGCTTACTTCGAAAGGTATAAAACAACAAAAATAGATATAAAACTTCAGTGACCTTGCCCTTATATAGTTTAAACCTTAATATAACTGCCGCCCATCAGAGGAGGAGTGTTTTTAGTATAGTTTTTAGCTTTAAAGTTGGAAATAATACTCAAATAACACTCCTCTACTGGCGATGTTCGGTAGTAATATTTATTCAGGCTTTCCGAACATCTTAAAATTGATACTTACCTGTCAATAGATGTTTCTTCGATACATCCTAAACTTATCTTGCCTTGCTTAATCAGCCTATCAGGACTAGCAACACGGTATCTTCTTGAACGAAAATCCGAAGCAGTATGAGGTCTGTTATTAACATCGAGTTGTTCAGTTGTAGGAGGACTAGGTAACGATCTTCGATTGCCACCAGGTGAACTTCTTGATGAGCGTGGTAGTGACGGTGGTGTCGGCGAGAAACTAGGCGATGGAACGCGTGCTTCAGGTGAAACTGGCAACCTACGAGAGGAAGTAGCACTACTAGATCCTGCTTAGCCGGCAAAAAACCGTTGTTCTAACGTTATTTTGCTGACTTTGAACAGGTTTTTGCCGACTGGGCGAGAATATTCTCAATAAATTATTCCAGTAACGACCTCTACAAAATCTTTGAGTGCAAATCATAAAGATTTCCAGACAATCATATACCTTACTGTCTTAGCAGAAGAAGAAATCGTTTTTAGCTTTGAGAACATCACTGAGTCATTATCTATTAGCAATTATTCGGATTAATAGCTTACCTGTTTTCACTATCTGTCACATTCTGAGTTTCAGTTGGTTCAAAATCATTATCAAACAATCTATAATAAATCCAGCGAAACTCAGTGGTCGATATAAGAGCAAATAATTACTCTAGAGAAGGAATTTTGAGCATAGTTTCAGGTTACAAAACATGAAGCTATGTTTAGAATCCCTTCTCCACAGTGATTATTTACTCTTATTCGAATAATAAAAATAGTGATGTAATTATTATGGTCAAATTTTCTCAGCTCTAATTTTTGTACCACGAATCAGAATATCTTTATATTTGTATATATCTCGAATAAGCATCCATAGGTACAGAAATGTTCTAACATGGATGCTTATTCGAGATATACGTTAAAATCAAAACAACGGCATTATAATTAATTCGCCAAATCGAGCAAAACTTAAACCTAGCACACAGAAAGAATGATATTCCTTTACTGTGGAGGAGAGTTATTTCAAAATATTTTTAGCAAATTTGGCTGAAAATATTCTGAAAAATATCTCTTCCACAGTAATGACCAGCAGTTATTTCAACCACTGTTATTATATACATAGGTCATATGCACAGCCCAAATACATTAGCATAATTAATGCATGGTAAAACCTCTAATAGGTGCCACACCTCTATTAAGTACCCACTCTAAAATCTCACAAACTTAATAAGCACCTCCCTCTAATAACCTCTCTTAATCAGTACACAACCATCTTATTGTTAATGTTCTATAAAACATCGAAAACTTGTTAAAAGCTCTATAAATTCCTACAGGTTGATGCTTATATCTAATGATTTAACCAACGTTCTTACTATACACCTATTAAACCTGATCACAGATTGCTCATGCTTTGTATAAGCTTCGTAGTTTTGCTTTATTAAGACATGCTTCCTTTTTTAAGCGCCCTCCCTAAAATCTGGAAAATGTTCTAAGCCCTAGGCACTAATTTGAGGATTTACTATATGCTATATGCAATATACATATGATACATACATAGGTTATGCGTAAGGCTATATGCCTTTAGTGTAACCTAAAGATAATCATTTAGAATAAGTAGTTTACCGAATTGCAGCGGTTTCAATTCACACATGCGCTTATTCAAATGTTTTGAAGCGTTATTCGAATGTTTGAAACTCGTGGTCAACATTTCTTTACAGATGTATGAGATATATATTTTAGTCAGTAAGGCCAAATTCTTTAATACTTTTCGAATTGGCTGCTGACAGTCAGCGTTTTATTGATGACGAGGGGCCTCAATGATGTGCTTATGCACACTACTTATGCTAGATGATTATCTTCAAAACATGTCATAACTTGTTATACATCTGCTGCAATATAAATCAAAGGTAAAATAGCCCACCAAACCAAGTGAAAGTTAAACCTAAGCACATAAATATGATTTGCATATAAACACATTATACAGTTATTGAAATAATGTCTTTATTAAGATGGCATAATTTCAGGTCAAATACACAATTAGAACACCTTTTTTAAGATAAAATTATGTCACTGTGGAGGAGAGTAGTGAAATTTCATATCATAGCCTGAAGCAATGCTCAAACATCACTCCTCCACAGTGGATATGACTGCATACACACATTATACATCATATCATTATATAAACACCAAATAAAAGTAGAGAATACACCAATGTTATGGTATTAGTTGTGCTCTTAAAGACTTGGTATATGATGCACTGTATATGCTATATTATAATTTTATTTAAAAATCCATATTCTATATACAATCCTGGACATAAAATGAGACGTTTTACAAATTTTGACAAGTAATACGCCGAATTCTGTTGTTCACAGCAGTGTAGTACCCAGACATTTAAAATAAATTCGAATTTCCATGTCATTGCCTTGCTAATCAAAATTTTTAGACTTTTTCCAAGTTGAATGTAACAGAAGAATAAATCTTCTTATTATTCATGAAATGATAATCTTTGATTAAATAAATATTCTGATGTTGAATTGTGTATTGTAATTATATTTTATAATCACGTTGGGACTTATTAAAATCGTAAATGTAGCTAATTATGTTTTATGACTTAAGTGAGTAGCATTATTATTTATTTCGAAGTTGAAAAAGGAAGCTTCCCAAAACCAAAATGGATTCTAAAATCACTTCGAAAAAAAAATCTCATATCATTGAGGAAGAAACTTCCCCAAAATACAAAATGTCTGCCAAAAAAGATTCCTGGTCAAAGTCTCATAGAAAATTAAATTGTCAAAAAAAAATCAAAGTCTCTACTTCTCCCCTTATCATTTGGGTATGCTATTTGGCTGAATTTGGTCAAAACCTCATAGAATTAAAATTCTCAATAATTTTCCAAGTCTGTCTCCACTTTTGAAAATTTGATATATTTTTTTAAATTTTTTAATGTCTCAACTTTTCCCTTATCATTCGGGTACGATGCTTGGGTCAATATGGCCAAAACCTCATAGAACTCAAATTTCTTTTTCGCTGATACTTGAAAAAAAACCACCTAGAGTACCAAATTTCAGGACAGTACCACGTCTTTTCGGTCCATTTGGATCTTTTTTGGCCAAACTCGGGACCGAAGGGACGAAAAATGTTGAGCCCTTCTAAAATATGTTATATCCTTAAAATTATTTTGTGAGTACTTCCGACGTATCAGCTCAAATGCTGATATTGAATTTCAAAATAGTAACACTCCAGGAACATGGCTACTGCAAAAAAGTGGTAGCAATAGCCCATTCAAAATTTGTATGCCAGGCTAACGATAGGTGAGCTACTCAGCCAGCAGGACAAAAATGTGAGGAAATTTCAGATGAGTTTATTAAAATTACATCATTTACTATTGACTATATCCTAATTTATTTCGTTCCTCCACAGTAATTATTTGTTCATATTTCGAACAGCTAGCTTCTTGTTAGAAGACATAATAGCTTAAAGAAGTCTTACTTGTTATTTCTCGTCCTCCATTGTTTCAACTCTTCAAAGATATTGTCTTTAGATATATTTATTTCTTCTTTGGTCAAATACGAATGTTCGGCTTGAAATTGACTACCAACTTTATTTATTTTCTTTTCTCTGTTTTTCTCAATTTTGGTGGCAGTGTTCTTCCTATTGCGTTGTCGTAAGGCTTGTACTGGATTTCCACACATTATTTTGCCTGCGAGAAGAAACATCAGAATATCAAAAACTTCGATTGGACCACCATAAGGACTACATATTGAATGATTCCAACCTTGGTAAATCTTATGGTGTCCTTAGGACCTAGTGTAAAAGCAAATACAAACGTCAACTAAACCTTAACCCTTAAGTTCTATGGATTTCCTACCGTAGTACACATACATACATACCATGAGTTAAATTACTGGAGTGATTATCTTCAAATTCAGAAGAATTGTTTGTATCATATTGCTGATTATCCTTGTCTGTCGCAGAATTCGGTTTTGCTGATTGGCAACGTCTTCGAGCAGATATCGGTCGGAACGTGTTTGAATCTAAAATAGACATACTAAAATCAAATATCCATTTGAAGGTAAATCTACCTAGAACTTACTAGAACCTCCTTACTTCAATGCGATATGTCACGAGGTGTTTAAGAAGGAATCAAATTATGAGATTATTGATTCAATGAGCATCTCCACATATTTTACAAGATCTAATCGAGTCTAAATAGAGTTTATGTAGATTTTCCTGCAATATGATTTTACACTTGGTATCACAGTTGACCTTTATATTGAATGATTGACTAAGCCCCAAGATCCAAATACCACCATTCTCAATAAGTTACCACACTACGTGTCATTTTCATAATAAACCCCATTCCAAATAATGCTCCACTTGAATAAACGGGGGCTTATTTAAATACGGAGATGATATGGGTTCAAAATTTTACTGAATGTGGTCAAACCTCATAGAATTGAAATTTTCAAAAATAAAGTCTCCACTTTCTAAAATCCATTTTTTGACGATACTTGGTCCTGAGTTGATGAAATGGATGAAATTTGGCCAGTGGTCAAATTTGGACCCCTTTTGCTCGATACTTGGTTCCGAGTGGAAGAATCAAAGTTTGTTAATAATACATTCATTCTCCTACATTCTACTCATATCATAGTTATTTTCCTCTAAAACTCTTTTTTCCATCGCAGTTCTATTGTGGAATTGCCTACACGGCATTAGGATTTCATGTCTTTATTAAGTTGATAAATTTTCAGTTCAAATAAACAATTGGAACACCATTTCTAACAGAATTGGTCCTCAACTCATGCTTCGTAAACTTTTAAAAGCACGTTTACCCTAAGGAACGTACCTTCATTTTGGTGTTCAATAGTACCCTCACTATCAATGCTCTTTAAACTATCTTGTATCAAGCGTAGATCATCTTTATAAGATGACTCCCTCTGCATTGAAAGTGGTTTTGCTCTTTTAACTTGTTTACCATCTATTATTTCAACAAGAAAAGACTCATCATCTAACATATTGAGTTGCGGTAAGCAAGTCAAAACAGCATCTTTGTATGAATAATATTTCAAATCCTAAAGAGATCAGATTATAATTATTTGAAGTATACCATTAATGATTGGTTAAGTAAGCCCTGGGGCCTTTTGTCAAAAATTCGTTTTGGTGTGAGGGCTTACTCGAATGTGGGGGCTTATTATTTCAAGATATCAGCAGAAATACCTTCTTGTTAAATGTATATATTGGTTAAAGAAATTTACACAAAACTACTAAAATCCAATAACATATCTTTTGTCTTGTCCTGGTCAATCACCGATTCAGAAGGTTAAAGCGTTTAATAAAGTTATTATAATTTTTGTCACAAATTGTGAAGCCATATGAAAACATCTAGATCTTTATTTGATGTTTTTTATTTATATCGCTATCCCTTTTGAAATGTATAATGTCAGAATGATGTGAACTTCAAAATAAACCCCATGGGGGGTTATTTGAAGTGGGCCTTATTTACTAAAATGATGTTAATATATTTTTTGATCCGCTGACGTAATCAAGCTGAAATTTTTTACAATCTGTGTATTTATTATAGAGAGTTGGAAAAAGTCAGAAACTTTCAACACTATTGCTAAAGGGGTTCAGACATTATAAATAAAAAGGTTGCCGGGTCGGGGAATTTCCTTTGTTAAGAAGAAGATCAGAGAGAAGAAAAAAGTACGCAAATTCTGTTCAAATCAGAATTGGTTAGAAAGATATTTAGAACGAAAAAACAGAAAAGAGAATTTCACTTGTTAGTTAATTAATGAATCCAGGGATTGAAATAACTGCCAGTCATCACTATGCCGGAGAGATTTTTCAGAATAAATGAGCACAAATATCTCTGAATGTCACCATCAAATTACGACTGGTAGCTAGGTTCACAAATAACAAAGTCATCTCACAGAAATAAAAAATTGGACCGAGGGAGTGACTCAGCGTTGCCCTCAGGTGCATAATAACAAGAAATGCACAAACAAAGATAGCTCAAAGGCTTCTTCTGTTTGCATTTTTAGATGTCGTCTTGAATTGAATGTTTACAATAAAATACAATAATTTGATTGGTTGAGGAAAATTCAACCCAACTGCAATCCGACAGATCGACAGAAAAAGTGGGGAATGGAACAGATAATGATCCATTCCTACACCAAACATGTTGAAGTGGGATTCAGTCTTAAAACTATTTTCTAAAGCTTTTTTTGTCGGGGTGTTTTGACAAATGACCGATAACTTATGACTTATGACTAGATCAACATTTTTATTCCAAATTTTCAGAGATTATGTCAAAAAATTGGTTATAGAAAAAACACCACCAAATAAGGTTAAAAGTCGTATTTCTGGAGAACCTACATAGTCAAAAATTTATGTGGTTTCAATTTTGTACTAGAAGACCCGTGCTATTTTAAGGTAACTGTAAAGCTTGATTTAGCATCTGTTTATTTAAAAATTCTGATATAGTTGAGAGGGGCACATAAATTGGCAAACTGATGGAAATATAAAATGGAGAATACCTTATGCATTCACATGCCTTAAGAATTTTATGAAGCCAACCCCCGTTCAAAAATATATTCCTTTGTTATAAGAAATAACTTCATCACCATTTCTTGTGATAGAAACTATTATTATAACCGATTTCCCAATGAAAAAAAACTTCCAAAGGTACAGAATGAAGAGGTATCTTCAAAGAGTTTAGTACAGTGTAGAAGACCATTGAGTCAATGATTAATAGTTATATGATAAGTTTCTCAATCCAAACAATTATGTATACCTTTTGGCAAGTGTTTGGTGTAGGTGAATGTTCGAGTGGGTTACCCTTCAAAGTGAGAATGCTAAGTTTTGAACATAGTGACAAAAATTCGACTTGTGTAACATCATCAATGTTGTTGCTGAAAGTAAAATTTAAATTGGCAATGCATTAAACCATGTTTGCAAATCCAGTGAAATTATTATCTTAATCAGGCCTCTGAATTTAGGTCGGCATTCTCATGTGGAGGAGCATCTTTGGAGACTAATTTGCAGCCACAACCTGAATTCAGAGTCCTGTCATATTGGTGATTTGAGTTTTAAGGTAACAAAAATAAATAGCTACAATAATGTTATTATAAATGTCTCTATGTCATATTAAACTGATGAAATGTATTATTTCAGTTTGTCACCTTCATCATATTTTGAAACAAATTCTCTTAAGCCACCATAATTGTTATCTTATTTTTGAGACTATCCAAAATACTGTATCCCATACAGAACCAAATAGTAATAAATTCTGGGTTTTTATTAATTTTTACACAACATTGTTATAGCTTGCTTTAAGTATGTCAAACAAGTCAAGAATGTCACAAATGTCCTCTTTATTTCTTGATTCTATTCCCCTCTTTTAAGCCTCCCCCCTTACGATTAATTGGAACTAGAAGATTTATTTTTACAATTTCCCTGATCTGTTCCCTCCCCTTCAAAAGAAAAGTTGTGGTTAGTCTTATTTCTGAGGATCTGTGGATTCGGAACATTACCCTCTTCACAGAATAGGAAATTCGTTATACCCTAGGATAAAATAGTAATAAAATATCAGACAGTCACATTTTATCAACAATTTAAATCATGTATACTTTCAGCTTTTATGAAGCATTTATGCACAAAAGTCTAAAACTGTAACCAAAGAAATATCAAAGTAGGATTTTCTTTTGCTCACCCTTCTAGATCTACAACTTCTAAATTTTCCAACATGCTCAATGGGCTAATATCAAATATTTCATTGTAAGCAACGTATAATTCCTAGAATAAATAAATAAATAAAAATTAAACAAAATTCGAATTCTTTAGGCACGGCTGTTTTTATTTATTTTTTTGCAAAACTTGGCGTATTTTTTGTTTGTTGCAAAACTCATCTTATAAATTTATGTAACAAAGGAATTACCGAAGGCATTCAACAAAGAAATTTTTTATATAAAATGCTATGGAATAATTACAGTATGCTATGGAATAATTACTTAATTCATATGTAGTTCATATTCATATGTTTATGACTAATTCTCAGATGTATATGAAGACCATGAATGCAAAAATCAGTAAATTTCATAAATATAAGGTATATTAACAACATCGTTGACATTTTTCATTTTAAGAGGTTATAAACATAATGACGTTCACGGTAAATCATTAATTTCAGACACCTTTGTTCAGAAATTCATTAAAGCGTCAACGGGAAAAATTCAATAAAAAATACAGGATGTTTGTATTACGGTATTTTTTATACAAGGAACTATACTTTTGTAGTACTAAATTTCAAATAGTAAAATCTTTTGAACCTAATCAATTTTCAGAAAATCTTAGTTGTCAAAAATTAGTCCCATATGAAATAAGGTAAATAGAAAACAAAGAAAGATATAAAGAAAGTCCCCCCCCCCCTAAAAAAAACATATCTGTTTTCACCTTGAGAGCCCCAATACAACTAATTCCATCTAACTCAGCTAAGCAACATCTTGATAACCATAAGGTGTTTAGATTGTTCAAACTTGTTCCTAAATCTCTAAATGAAGCCAATAAATATATTATTAGATACATTTACACATTATACAGTGGGCTATTATAATTGAGAGTAAAGGTGGAATCACACTTAGCAAAAGATTATGCATGAAAGCCAAAAAAAGACATTCCATTGGCAGAAAAAAGACATCACATGCTTTTGCCTTAGTGTAAATCCACCTTAGGAGTTTTAAAAAATTGACGCATTTTTTTTTAATTGACTAAAACTTCTGAAATTCGAAAAAGTCCTTCCAAAATATTGCATACTGGTACCAAATTTCAAAATGGTAACACTTTAGGAACATGGTCTATTAAGAAAAGTAGACCATCGCTGCTTCCATCGAAAAGGAATAGTACTGTTATAACTCAACGAAACTTCATTTGACAGGAGGCTAAAAAGATGTTATTGTCACCTAAATTTGTTTTGGTACAAAAGAAACCTGACTCATCACTATTCCACACAGATATTATTTACACATATTTTGATGACCGATCACTATCCCCCACAGATACTATTTACACATATTTTGATGACTGATTACCTTCATCTTACCTGACAGAGATTATGTAGCTGTTACTAAGATTTAGTTTCTTTAGATTTGGGGCCATTAATCCTAAAATACAATCAAATTGTAAAAAATAAACTAAAACAATACTTATATTAAAATTTGTGCAGACTCTAGATCCACAATATTAAGACAAAGTGAAAATCAATCTGCGACTTCATTATCGTTGTCCTCCATTGTGCTCTACCAAATTTCGCTGGCTCCATGTGGAAGTCTTCTACAAACTTTTTCATTTTCTTGAAGACCTTCTCAGTGGCTTCCCCTTGTTTCACTATCAAATCTAAGGAGATTTCATCTCATGAATTTCGTATCCGAATGATCAAGAACAGTTGCAATAAGTTTTACAACATTCTATATTCTCGGTAAATGTCCAACCATTAACTGCCTTTTAATTTTTCACCATAATTTATGGATTAAGAATGTATTTATGTTTTCCATATTTTCATGGCAGAACTTCATTTATTTGCGGACTCCAGACTTTTCTTTAATCAGAAAAACCTACAGAAATGAGACCGTTAGAATACATAAACAATACTTGCGCTCAAAAAAATATTAGTTTATTATTTTTGAGGCATACACTATCATTCACACCACAGAATTACATTTTATTGGTGTGCAAAATTAAAACTGACCGAATATATCTGCTTTTGTGGTGTGAAATTAAATGGTGTGAAATTAAATTGCACAAGTTTTAGTACGAGTTAAAATAAGTAAGGTAAGCATAGAAAGTATCTAAAGAGTATAAGTGGTTACTTTGAACCGAAGAAATAAATAATTCCCTATCACTTCACAGTAATTTCTTTTAAAAAAATTAACAATCTATGAAACCACAAGTAGTATGAGCACAATTAAAAACATCCTCAATGATATGAATTCCAAACATCATGCATAAATTGAGAACTAGTTGGAACAATATGAACAATATATACCTATACTCATACCTATATTACCAATACTTGTTTCTGTTGTATCAACTTTTATCTTCAACTCTGTTAGGTGTGATAAATCTGTAACACCACTAATTTCTTTCTATAACGAAAAACATCAAATTGCAACGGAGTGAATTTTTTAGCAAAGTCCCGGGCATTGCAGAATAAGATTATACTCACAGGGCTCGAAATAACAGCCAGTCATCACTGTGGAGAAGAGAAGACTTGGCTGAAAATATTTTGAAAAATTTCTTCTCCACAGTGACGACCGGCTGTTATTTCGAGCCCTGTACTCAAAAACACTCATCCCCTGTGGTTATTTGCTCTTATTTTGCCAACTGAAATTGAATTCAAATAATGGGGCAATATTATTTTAGTTCATACTCAGTGGGAAAAAACTTGTTCAAAGTACGCAGTTAAGATGCTTGAAAACATTGTTCTAGCATCTTTACTGCTGACTTTGAACAAGTTTAGGCCCAGTGGGTAAACATGGAATACAATTAATGAAATCATAATTAATCTTACTAATTTCTGTGATGATACAAAATCTCCAAAAGATTTTTCTGCCTCTGATGACGGATCAGGATTTGACAAAGTTGCATCTGGTATGTCAATTATTTGGATGGCAGTTTGTGGACGAAGCATAGGTTCGTATTGCATAATCATAGACTTGTGATCAGAGCTGTTAAAATAAAGGAAAATAAAGTTTGTGTCATTATAAAGAAACTAATCAGTGGTCAAAATAAGAACTAAAAATCACTGTGGAGGAGTATATTGACTAGAATACTGATACTAAAATGGAAGCAAAACTTTACGGTCCATTGGACTAAAACTATAAACCCTTTTCCCCGATAATAGACACAGAGCTGACAAATTTGAATTGTACAAGTCCTTCCAGAATATTGTCTCGAATGATGAAACAAAATTTCAAATTGGTAGCACTTCAGGAACATGATCTAATAAAAAACAGGCCATTTTTTTACATCAAACTTGCTGGCCTAACAGCTGAAAATAAATATGGAGGTTCTTTACTGGCCTCACAACTGCTATTATATTTAATGTGAATCCTCACATGTTTCAGTTTCCTTGCAAAATGTATACATATACTATACCTATCGATAAACCTGTATATTGGATGATGAGCCATGTTATAATATCTTTCATGTTTCAAGCAATTTCAATTGTATTTTCTATGCAAACAAAAGTATAGACAAATACATCTAGATGGTCAAAACAACAACATTTTGAAAGAGTGATTATTTATTCTTATTTCGATCACATTCTTTTTATTGCTGAAAAGATTATTATAACTTTCTGTAAAGTAAATTTCTTCAAATTATGGTATGTCTTCTGGCATGACCATAACCCAATCATTCATGGATTTCAAAGATGTCTTACACTAATCTACTGGCTTATAAAAAGAAGAACATACAAGTGGTTGTGGAAGAAAAAAATATGGAATGCCAACCACACCTCAAAAAAACATTTTACAGAAATAAAGAATGCAAAATAGCAATATTTGTTGGTTTTGCAGAATTAAAGATTAAAACAGATTTTTTTGTACTTTGTTTTTTTAAAAAAATTAAATATACTGTTTTTCGTAATGTAAATAAACAAGTCAAGCAATGCAGAATTTAGAATACAAATCACTTAAAAATCTTGAAAAATGCGGAACTAAAGAATGTGAATTCGTGGCCAATTCATTAACTCCGCATATTTTTCTACCATATTTTAAAATACTACTGTATATAGTCAGATGGGGTAATTAAGAGACAGAATTTAAAAATGTTGGAATATTTTTTGAACTACTAAGTAAAAACCAGCTATTTTTCTGCTGAAAGGTAGTGCCTGGCAAGGTGAACAC
>JAULBZ010006683.1:0-12149 GCA_032360805.1 Neoturris breviconis | reverse complement strand
TGATATGGTTATGATATGGTTATGATATGGTTATGATATGGTTATGATATGGTTATGATATGGTTATGATATGGTTAGTGATTTATGGTGGCTATAATTATGATATGGTTATAGTTACGAGATGGCTATGTTATGGCATGGTTATGATAAGCGTATGGTTATGGTGACAGTAAGGTTATGACAGGATTATGGTCATGGTTACGGTATGGTTACAGAATGGTTATTGCGTATTGGTACGTTTACGGCTTGGTTACGGTATGACTGCGATATGGTTATGGCATGGTTATGGTATTTTATGGTATTGATATAGTATGTTTATGTTATGATTATGGTTGTGGATATGGTATGCATGATTGTTGTTGCAGTATGTTTATGATTATAATTATGGCATGGTTATGGTATATTTATGGTATTGTAATGGTGTGGTTAGGATTATAGTTTATGGTTATGGTTATGGTAGGTTGATGGTTACGGTATGGTTATGGTTATGGTTATGGTATGGTGTTAGTGTGGTTATGCAAAAAGTATGATGTGTCCAGTTTGTTCTTTAGACCTGGTTTCTGCCAGCTGTAGCTAAAAATTAATTTTAATTCATGTTATTTGTATTTCTTTAGACCTGGTTTCTGCCGACTTAATCTACCATACTTCGCAGACGAATCTACAATTAACTATATTTTGGATGCAGTGGCTTTTGTTGCTGAACATGGATGGAAACTACTACCAATGGTAAGGAACCTTCTCAAAAATGAACTCTACAGAGAAGAGCATTGAGTCAACGATCTTGCAATTGATTGTTATAAATTGCAAGTTCGTTGACATAACACTCTTCCGTGTAGATTCATTTTTGAATCTAAGTCAATAAATTTGCTTGCTGAACATGAACAGACTACTGAATACGGACCAATCTAAACTCCGTATTCGGTTTATGTATAATAGGTGCTCTAATTAGCGTACACCATCAATACAAGGACTTCTGTCCGTTAATTACAGTTGTCCGCTTTTTGAAACGTGACCCATTTCATCCCTAACTTTAAAATGGGTACAAAATAAGGTACCATGCATGGCCATAGGAAGAGGATGAGCTACATTCCTCTCCTCTACCCCATCATTTTGCAAAAATCAATTTAAAAATGCTTACACTCCTCCAGTCTCAAGTGAAATTTGAAAAATAAAATTATGAAAGGAGTTGTTCAGAACCTATAATTAAAGAGGGTTATTAAATGAAATAGTCCGAAATACTGGCTGTGATTTCTTAATTCTATAAAATTCCACCAGAAGTGGTCTGCCTATAAGCTCATGGGTATGTATCCGGGTATATGCGCATGGGCTTATAAGTGGGATGGGCTTATATGCGGGGTAATATTGTAACCCTAAGCTCGTCCCCAGTCCCTTTTGGTTTTTTCTATTTTTCTCAGAGAAAAATAAAAAAAAAGTCAAAAAAGGCTGGGGACGAGCTTGGGTAAGCCATAAACTAATTTGGAAAAATTCATTTCATTGAAATAAGAAATTGTTTGGATTCCAGACTAACACAGTGATCGAAATAAAAGCAAATTATTACTGTGGAGGAGTGCTTTTTGAGCATTTCTTCAGGCTAGTAAGTAATCCCTCCTGTACAGTGATTATTGGCTCTTATTTCGAATAGTAACAATTTTCCAGGTAGAAATTATTCGACCCCAGTGGCCACTCGTCTAAGTGACGACAAAAACATCTAGATGTCAAAACCACGTCTTTTCAACGTTGATTAGACGTCAACGTGCCTATGGAGATTACTTGATCTGCTCGACTTGTAACTACACTTGCATTTCTTCTTGTTACTTTTTAGTACGATATGAATCCTGCTAGTGGAGATTTCAAACATAAATCAACATTTGTAAGTAACCATATCCTCTTCAGTGTTTATCTCTTAATTAAGTATGACCTCAGTTAACCAAACTTTCTCACAAGTATGACCTCAGTTAACCAAACTTTTCTTGATCACCTTACGTTACACTTTATTTGGTACTGAAGAGTATTCAAATCAGATATTCGGTTTTACATACTTTCAGAGGAACCTTCAAGTGGCCTCCGACTTCATTCGAGTAACATACTAGTTATACCATATTCTCTACGTTTCAGGCACTTACAAAACGTTCTCAGCTATCAGACATAAAAGGAATGGTGAATAGCGGAGTAAAACAACCACAAAAAGTCAATATAGCTGAAGCTCCTCTCACATTTAGTGTAAGTTAAAAAAATGCTAAAATTTTTCTTTTTTGTATGTTGCCAAACCGGTGGGCACATGACGTCGTAACAACGTCAGAACGATGTCGCGACGTCGTTTTGAAGTTGTTACGACGTCGTGTGCTTTGCTACAAATGCAATACGGGGAAAAATCTGTCGGGATTTTATATCGTCGGAGAAAACTTTCGTCATCCTGAAAAAATTCGTCACTTTCTCAGATGAAAAATTCCAAAATTAGTATTGTTTCATTCCAACTAATCATACGTTGTCCTTGCTGTGTGATTCCTAACGACCAATGCTAATTATGACTATTCAGCGTTTTGGAATTCAAAATACCAGATATTTTTGTTTCTGTCATATCACAAAGCGTTTTAATGAGGGAGAGGGGGAGGATACCTTAATAAACTTCATAGTCCAAATAAAGTTTTGTGGAAAATTATCTGGTGACGAATAATTTCTTTGGGCAAAAATATACATTCGTCGGGCAAATATTCATCGGGAAAATATTCGTTGGGGATTAAGACACTAAGTGAAAATTTCGTTTCAGGTATATTGCAATAACGTTGTTTGTACAAAGAATATATACGTCCGTGTTCACGAACCGAGATATCTCGGCGCGCACATTTTCATTGTTACTTACTTACTACTAATTCTGTCTTGATAAAGTCGTTCCAATTGTTTATTTGACTTGAAACTTTATCAACTTAATAGAGACAGACATGAAATCCTAATGCCATGTATAATTTGGGTGTTTATCCTGGATATGAAATTTCCACACTCTCCTCTACAGTGACCTGACATAGTTTTACCTTGAAAGAGATGTTACCAGTGTTTATTTGACCTGAAACTTTATCAGCTTAATAAGGACATGAAATCCTAATGCCATGTATAATTTGGGTGTTTATCTTGGATATGAAATTTCACTACTCTCCCCCACAGTGACCTGATATAATTTTATCTTGAAAAAGGTGTTACAATTGTTTATTTGAACTGAGACTTTACCATCTTAATAAAGACAATTTCAAACATTGACGTATAATGTGTGTATGCAAATCACCTTTATGTGCTTAGGTTTAACTTTTACTTGGTTTGGTGCGCTACTTTCAATACCGTACCATTTATTGGTTGTTTTGTATATGTGTACCAAGAAATAAACCACATTGAGAATCTAGCGATTATGCATAAACCGAGCTAAATAAGCGAAAATTATAAAGTTGCCAAACCCGTTCCTAGCGCTTTTTGTCTCTTTGATTTTTTTCTCATTCGAGAATGAAATCAAAGAGACAAGAAGCGCTGGGAATAAGTTTGTAAAATTTCTTCATTATTATTATAGGAAGCGTTGAAATCCGCACAAGATGTAGTATCCAGCTTTGTTAAACAGGTGGTAAGTGAATATGTATTTCAAATTTTCTTGTAACCTTCCCAGTGGACAAAAACTTGTTCAAAGTCAGCAATAAAGACGCTAAAACAAAGTCGAATGACGTTATTCTAGCGTCTTTACTGCGGACTTTAAACAAGATCCCCCCCCCCCCCCTAGAAGATCTCTTTTTCGTATTCCTTCTGAAAAGGCAGCCAACACAGCGTGAAAGACTGCCGAATACGGACCCGACTAGTCAGTCCGAATACGGAGTTATACGGGTCCGTATTGAGTAGTCTTTCACGCTCTGCAAGAACAAACATTTGCAATGATTTAAACTCTTCCACATTTGCATTTCGAATCACTTTCTGTGTTCTCATGGGCACGTGACAAATTCTTCAACGTAAAAAAAAATGTTGTTTTGACGTCAGGACGTAAAAAAAACGTCGTTTATTACGCCAAAGTGTTATTTAAGTGTTAAACTAATATTCTGGAAGGTTTCAACACTGTAGCATGTTCCAATCAATAGTTGTGGACCCCCTCCCCCCTATCAAATCAGAGCCCTAAAAAGCCCACCCTGAATAGGGCTACCGAATGGAAT
Organism: Neoturris breviconis; assembly: GCA_032360805.1. Classification (NCBI taxonomy): domain Eukaryota; kingdom Metazoa; phylum Cnidaria; class Hydrozoa; order Anthoathecata; family Pandeidae; genus Neoturris; species Neoturris breviconis. The sequence continues at coordinate 7,971 of JAULBZ010006683.1, read as the reverse complement.
CCTGGTAACTCCATAATGCAAACGTCAAAATAACTGTCGGCCATCACCTGTGGAAAAGTGTGTTTGGAGTGCAGTTTTCAGCTACAATCTTCTACAAAACCCTCCTTCACAGATGATATCTAACAGTTATATTAAGATTTGCGTACATAGTTCCCAGTTAACAAATACTGAATTTGATACTGAGTTGCATGTTTCTCAAACATATTCCACCGAATCCATGACATCGGGTCAACGTCATAACAACGTCAAAACGACGTCAAAACGACGTCTTTTGAAAAGTAGTATATAGAATGTTTTCAACTTAACATGCAACCTAATTTATTTAACATCCCATAGAAAAAGGAATCGGCAATGCCCAGTACAGAATTTCTACCACCATCATTATCATCAATTATGACCTGGTTTCTACTACCAAATGAAGCACATTCAATGCTAAAAGGAATAACTCCAGATACATGTAAAAATATCAAAGCAATGTATACGCCCCGCACAATGATTTCACCACCCATTAAAAGAACACGTGCAAAATCAGGTTTTAAAAAAGATACGTTTTGTACATGCTCATCACAGAAACAAAGACATAGAAAAAACAAATCCTGTATACGAAAACTTAAATTTGATCATGGTGTAGTGGATGTAAATAAGAATATATTAGATGAACATGAATCGGAAAATGAATCGGAAAATGAATCGGAAAATGAATATTGGCAAGCTGATGTTGTGAGGCGTGGTAGTTGTCTTAGTTGTGGCGATGATAGCACGGAGTAAATGATACTCTACCGGCACGTGATATCTTAGCAACTTAAAAAATGACGGTTGATAAGATGCCGCGTGTTGACAGGGTCCGTCTTCATTAAAGCAACTTCATGGATGAAGTGTGAATTATATAGTGATACAATACTCGATGGGCAAGGTCCGTAGCAAAGACGCTAGAACAACGTGATTCTAACGTCCTTACTGTAGATTTTAAACAAGTTTTGCCTACTTTGCCTACATATTTGTAACCGCTTTAACCAGTTTTTCAAGCCGCGTGGGATTAATAAGCAACCTATGGGGCTTCTACGTGGGTGGGCTTATACTCGGGTGGGCTTATACATGGTCTAAGTTTTGTAAGCGGAGTGGCTACCCAGTCGCAAAAATACGCTGTAGATATATAGACAAACAAATATATGCAATACTAAGCCGGCAAAAATCTGTTCAAAGTCAGCAAAATAACGTTAGAACAACCAAGGATGTGGGAACAACGTTCACAGAATCTTGTTCTTACGTTATTTTGCTGACTTTACACAGGTTTCTGCCGGCTAGGTACATATTGTTTACATACGTAAATATGAATACTTTTTAATACATTTTCTCACATAAGCCTATGGCTGAAGTTTTGTATTAAGAGAAACGGTGTACGCGGGTGGGCTTATAGCCGGCAGTTTACGGTATTTGTTAAATTATCAAAGCGAAAAAAGGAACAAAAAAAGGCACTGCATGTTTTAGAGGTTAAAATAGGTTTTAGAAGTTAAAATATCGAAAAGATATATAGGCTTGATTCTTCTTATCATTTGTAAATTTCGGTTCTGTCCTTCTTCAATTTTAAATTAACTTTAGTACTGTTTCTTACTGTTTCTTTTATCAACCTTGTTCCATAGGGCTTCTTGACTTATTTGAAAAACGTAAAAGTCAAGAAGCCTTGGATACGAGGCTGTTTCTTTTATGTAAAAATGCGTGTAATAGCTAAAGTGAATAATGAAATAAAATTTCATTGATAAATTTGTATTTTCGAAAAGTAGGAAAACAGTTATATATCTAGCCTCGTTTCCAGGGCTTCTTTTCGCTTTTTGAAGAGAGGACAGCTAGCCTGTACTACAAACTCGACGTCTGGCGAGAAAACGCGGCTACCACATGGCATTTTTTGCCGCGGGGAGGGTCTGTGGAACAGGCTAAGGACGGCGCGTATATGTATATATATATATATCACGGGCGTATTATTTTTAGCGTCATTTTGTTATAGGGGAAATATTTATGTATTTATATATTTTTAATTTTTCTTTTTTCTTCTTCTTTTTTTCTAAAAGGGAAACAAGACACACCCCAGCCGGTAAAAACCTGTTCAAACTCAGCAACATAACGCTAGAACAACGTTCAAAGAACATTATTCGACGAACATTATTTTGCTGACTTTGAACAGGTTTTTGCCGGCTAGGATTTGTAGCTGAAACAACTTCCACGTGGCAAAAAAAGTACTTTTTTCCAGGACCTTTTTGGATATAGGAAGATCATGATGACCGCCATGACAGTTAAATTGATTTATGACCATTAGGCGGAAAATTCGTTGCGAAAGACAAAAGAAAACATTCTATTGGTAGAAATTGACATCACGCACATAATAGTATTTCTTTAGTCGTATTAACGTCCCTAAAGGTTGATTTACACTAGGCGCAAATTTAGCGCGAAAACCAACAGAAAGATATTGGATATCACGCGAGGGATTTACACGTGTAATATCAATTTCTACCATTAATTTCTAATTCGGCAGGGATACCTCCGTTGAAGTGCTCCGTTGAAGTGCTCGTGTGATGAAATGAATACTTGGTAAATCAAATAACTGCTTGTAATTTTAACAAGATGACGTAATGTTAATAAGGTGACGTCACTGGGGATCCTACTTAAAATACCACTCCATTTCTATCAATAAGTGTGTCAACTATAGGTGCATTAGGTTGTACTCGGTGATCAAAAAAACTAAGTGGTAAAGACATTTTACGGCGGACTTTGAACAAGTTTTTGTCCACCTAATATATTATTCATATGTTTAAGCCATAATCATCCTCGTTTCCACTACTTCTCTTATTGACGAGGTAAAAAGATAGTAAAAGTGCTTGGAACGAGGTTGGGCAAAACAACATGTTCTGTTCTTTTCGGGATTATAGCATATATTCTAGCTGTATATAGATGCAGGTTATTTGAATTATTAGTTTCATTCTTTTACGCTGTAATATATCAATTGGTATCATTAAACAATAAATACAACCTCGTTCCCAGGGCTTCTTGTCTCTTCAACTTCTTCCGTGTTTTGAAAAGGCAAGAAGCCCTGGGAACGAGGTTGCAATAAATGTCGAAAATTTGTTGACAGAATTTTACTTTAACCCTATAAGACACAGGCTTTTGGAGGATCTAATAACCCGATGGGGGGAGGGGTACAATGTACCACACCCCGATAACTTTGGAATTACTGTTCCGATTTACTTGAAACTTGGTCACAATATTACCCAGAATCTAACAAAAAAATTGCATACGTCCGAATGTGAGTATCAAACCGCAGTACCTCTGAAAACCTGACATGGAAGGCGAAAATGGAAATTTAGCTAGAACAATTAATTATATTGGTATATTTACTAATTATAAATGCTATTTCAACTAATACACAATAAAAAGCCGTTTTAATGACTTATAGACCAAAATAATACTGTATTTAAATTTATTTTTTTTGTTGAAAATTTCCGATCCCGATAGTCGAAAGTGGTCCTGGGTCTGTTTTAAGAAAATTCTCGAAAACATTTTTTTCGCCAGCAGTTTTTAAATACAATAACATGAAAAGCCACTAATTTTATGTCCAATGCGATTAGCAGATCAGAAGTTATACGGAAAAATCGGAAGTTGTGGTACAAAGTACCCCCTCCCCCTCCCCCCCCCCATCCCGGGGTAAATATGGTTAAACCTATCTGGATCCTCAGTGGTAACATTCTTTCAATAGAGCTATTTTATCAAAAAGTTATATTTAACATATTGTTATTATTGTATTGAATTTTAAGTACTAATGCGCAAAGACTTGTTCAAATTCCGTAGTAAAGACACTAGAACAACGACAAACGACTGCTAACTTTGAACAAGTTTTTTCCTAATCGGGAAACTGAAAACGTGTACAAATTAATTACAGTTGACGTGATCATGGAGCGAGATACCTTCGAAAGCTAGTCAAATAATAAAACTGGACTGTCGAAGATTATTGTCGTTTTTATCCCACCAAACAAAGTTTGGGTGGGCTATTTTCTTAATAGACCATGTTCCCGAGGAGCTAACATTTTGAAATTCGGTACCAGCATTTGTGGCGATATTCTAGAAGGGCTCCCAAAAATCTATTGATTTCGTCCCCTCGGTCCCGAGTTTTGGGCAAAAAGGGTCCAAATTGAGTTTTCAAGCCAATGGACCGAAAAGGCGTGGTACCATCCTGAAATTTGGTTATGGCATTCTAGGCAATATTACTAAACCGCTGGCGAATTGTTTTTTTAATTTCGTTAACTCGGAACCGAGCATCGGTGAAAAATATTTTTTTCAAAAATGGAGAGCTCTTCCGTATTTTGAAAGGCAAGAAGCCCTGGAAACGAGATTCACAGCAACCAGATCCTACTCATATACAAGAACACTGATACAACATCACAAAAAAACAAATTTATCTCTTATCCTGAATATTATGCCAATCAACCTCGTTTCCTGGGCTTCATCTCTCTTGAAGTTTGTCAAGAGAGAAAAGTCCTGGGAACGAGGCTGTATCCTGATGATATTAGTAAAATTATTATATCTTATTATAAAATAACCAAGATATAAATATAAGCAAACTAAGCAAGGAAAACAAATTAATTAAATAACTCGCAATGATTGCAATGCGATTAAACTCAAATATATTTAAAAGGAATTTAGCCCACGAAAAAGAAAATTAGTATCGGCATTCTAGGCAATAATACAAGACCCCTGGCCAATTTTTCTTCGATTTCGCCAACTTGGGACCGAGTATCGGTGAAAAAAGGATTTTTTCAGAAGTGGAGACTTTACCAAATTTGATTTATATTTACCAATAAAATCTCGGGATTTCTGTTGACTCGGGATTTCTGTTGACTTTTAAAATGATAAAAAAAATTACTTCTACTTCTCCCCCCTTATCATTTGGGTATGATATTTACTTGAATGTGGTTAAATTCAGTTAATTAGGATTTGACCAGAGTCACATTTGGACTTAAAATTATTTTGAAAAATATTTTTCTATGAGACTTTGACCACATTAATCAAAATGATTTTCTTTTGAATTCAGTTTGTAAGGATTTGACCAGATTCACATTTGGATTTAGAAAATGTTTGAAAAATAACTTTACTATGAGACTTTGACCACGAATATTTTTTGGCAGCCATTTTGTATATTCGGGAAGCTACCTCAATTTTTTCGTGTTATAAATTTAATGATCAGAGATAACTCTGAGATGTTTTTTTCAATTTTTTTCCTTCTGTAGTCTAGATGAAAGTTCATATTGTTACTAACATATTCTGAAGCTTTGACTCCATAAGAATGAATATAGTGGAGATATAATTGATTAAAGTCGTAGGAAATTATGTATTTTCTATGCTCACTGTGTGGCAGCCATCTTGTTTGACAAACATTTCCTGTTTTCAGAGAAAAGAATTGCTTATGTGTATGTATGTTCAGTGTGTGTCACTTATCCATTTGACATAGAAATTTGAAAATTTGACCAAAAAAGGTGATGATATGTACCTTTAATTTATTTATTTTTTATTTTATTTTTTTTGGTTTTACTTTCACTCGGTCAAATTTGTTCAAACGTCGCAGTAATTGAACATGTTTTTGCCCACTTCAGGTATATGGACACTCACAAAATCAAAAGAAAATTAATGCGTTTTAACGAAAACTGTTAAGAAACTTCTGAACGATATTCAAACACAGTGTATCAAAGGAAAAGCTTCTTGAAAAAACAGAGTAAATAAAACTGGAGTTTGCGGCTACCAGTAATAATCGAGACTGTGAAGAGAGCAGTCGCGTTTTACATCGCTCGTCAAACTGTCTTGTTTCTGGCGTTCAACTTTCTTAACCCTTATTGCTGTGAAAGTAATATAACAAAAATTATTATTCAGGAGGTTAATTTTCTTACATATTTAAAAATCTGCCTCATATTTTTGTGACTTTCTGCCTCCTGAATCTTCTAATACTTTCCCATAAATTAACAAATTTCCGGGGGTACCCCACCCCACTAACGAAGGGTTAATATGGAGTACTTTAATTTAACAGTAAAAATGTGTTAATTTAATATCTTGAATTAAGATCTGTTTTCGTAGCATCGCTTGTAAACGAGTTAAATATGGACCTGGTTTATACTGAATGGGCGACCGTTGCTTAACAAGAAGTAATAAAAACCCAATCTCGTCCCCAGCACCTTTTTACGTTTTTATTTTTCTCGGACCCCGAGAAAAATAAAAAAAGTCAAAAGGGGCTGGGAACGAGCTTGATAAAAACCCTAAAGAAGTTTATCGACAAAAAATGGATCCATCAATCAATACTGGAGAATACTTTAAAGAATTAATAGAACCACTAGCAACAAATGACTAGCCTGAGTTCCAGCCCCTAACTACGACAAATAGTACTTTTAGTAGTTAGGGACTGGAACTCAGGCTACAAATGACGAACTTAAACGTATGTTTGATGAATTTAAAAAAGAAGTACTTTCTAAACTTGAAAAAAGGATAGAAGAACAAGAAGACAAACTTGACGCACAAAGACGCAAGATAGAACAACTTGAAGCAAACCTTGCAATAAGACAAACTTTGTCCGGTTGATACGGTGTTACATTGTTTTCAAACTTTGTCCGGTTGATGCGGTGTTACATAAAATAGAAAATACAATATTTTTAATTAATGCTATTACCTTTTATTGCGCAAGTTTACGATGCCAAAGCGTTACTAATGACAGAGGACTATTTTCCGACAATGACTCTTCATTTGTATGATTGTAATGCGCATGCGCATTTACCGAAATACATTGTAGTGCAGAATCCGAAAAGAAACTACGTTCCCGACTTATCTACGATCGTCGGAAACGACGCATTGCTTGTGATGAAAAGAAAGAAAAATATGTGTTAGGGCTAGTCTCGAATTGTTTCAAAAAATTTAACCTTGAGCTCGACCCAAAAGATGTGGCAACTTAATACTCATACCACTCTATACTCTATCGGGTTGGAATGTCGTATATTGATAATACTACCAAATTAAGAACAAAATCAATTATCGTACGTTTCAAAGATTGGGGCGTCAAGAAAAGATTTTACAAAGCTCGTCCTAGCGGTTTTAAAAATGGCAAAGCGAAACCAGGTGCATTACAGTAACAATGAACTTGACGAAAACCGATTAAAACACACTAATGACTTTAGTTAATCATTACCCTGAGATCAGTAATTGGACAATAATTGCAATGTAAGCTATTTAATATAATTTAGTCCAATATCTATTATTTTGAGCATGCGTATTTGTGAAAAAATCTTGATTTATTCACAAATACGCATGCTCGAAATAAATTCCGCGCGGTATTTACCCGCCCGAGCAGTAAATATCTCCGAATGGAAAACGGCCTTTAGTTACGAATTGTCAATATGTGGAGTAGTCAATTATTAAATCTATTATTTTGTTAACTAATGGTATGTATATCTAATATTTTTATATTCACTGGGTGGTTCAAACAATGGCAAAGTTACTATTTTTACACTTGTGTGATCTGTGTAAAATATTCCCTGCCGAGTGACGTTTTTCGGCGTGGAAAAGACGTTGTTTTTACGTTCTAAGTCTTTTTTTTGCGTTGGAAAGGCGTCACGTGCCCATTGGGTTCAGGTTTTGATGTTATACTCCAGTTACCTCTCTTTCACGTGTTTTCGTAAAATTATTTTACGATCCTTGCGTTTATTACAACGAATGTACTTCATTTAAATATGTTTCTATGTTTTCTATGTTTATTTATTTTACGTTATTTACTTTATAATATGTTTTTCTATCCTAAAGGCCGTTTTCCATTAGCGTAAAATTCCGCGCGGAATTCAAATGAAGCCATTCCATTGGTAGAAATTGACGTCACACGTCAATTTCTACCAATGGAATGTCTTCATTTGTATTCCGCACGGAATTTTACGTTAATGGAAAACGGCCTTAAGT
>JAULBZ010006682.1:0-12150 GCA_032360805.1 Neoturris breviconis | reverse complement strand
TGGCCAATTTTCCATAATGGCAGTTAGTAGAGTACCGAATCGTGACTAAAAATCGTAGCGTGTAAACGCCGCTTTACATTATGTATTGGCTTACCAGGTCTACATTGACATCTGTAACCATTGATCATATCTATACAAGTAGCATTATTTTTACATGGTTGAGGCAAGCATTCGTCAATATCAGTTCCACAATATTTACCAGAAAATCCCGGCTTGCATTTACATTGAACATCATCAATTAAATCAACACAAGTAGCATTATTGAAGCAAGGTTTTGGTTCGCATTCATCGATGTTGATTTCACAGCGTTTACCTTTGTAGCCAGCTGTGCAGTTGCATACAAAGTCATTGATCATATCCGTACAAGTTGATTTGTGTTGACAGGGTGAAGGATCACATTCGTCAATATTAATGTCACATCTAAAATAATTGTTTACTCGCTTTAGGAATCATCTCCAAAATTCATTTCAAAAAGCAGATATTTTAGCAAGGAAGTCAAAATCAATAAATTTGAGAAAAATCAATCTATGATGAACAGTGTTAAGTCAACGAGAGCTTGCAATTGTTTGGTTTCTTCAGTACAAAGAAACCAATCAATTGTGAGATCATTGAATCAGCGCTCTCCCTCGAGAAACAAATGTTGGAGATGCTCCCTTAATAAGATTATATTTAGTAAATAATATTTTGTATTTCTTATTGTTTAACTCATTCCCTATGTAAAGTCCCGATGTATTAAAATATAAGTCTTTATAGAACAAAATACGTATCATGTTCAAACTTCAAAATATGAGGAATCCACTGTGATTAGTTTAACAGCTACCGGAAAAGCATGCCAAGTATAATTGAATCCTAGAGACCGACACATTGGAAGAGGATAACAACTGAAAATACATATTCCAGTAATTGATCATGCTCTTACATTATCTATGCCAATGTGAAAAATATACATTATGGTTTAAACAATTGGGTTAAAGGAACTATCGGTCATCACTGTGGGGGAAAGATTAACTCAACAAATGTAAATATGAAGGGAAGGGCGTTACGTCAACAAGCTTGCAACTGATTGGTTGCCTTGGTACAAAGAAACCAATAAATTGCAAGATTATTCACAGTGAGCAAAAACCTGTTCAAACTCAGCAGTAAAGACGTTAGAACAACATTGAAAACGTTGCTCTAACATCTTTACTACAGACTTTGAACAAGTTTTTGTCCACTGGGTTGACTACATGAATGTTAACTAGGAGATGGTCTCGAGATAGTATGAGGCAAAAGTCAGTTTACACAATACAAATTAGAAAACGGATATTCAACAAAATATTTTCTTTGGAAGTTATAAAAGTTATTTAGAATTTATACTAATAATAGCCACAAAATATCAATTAAATAAATAACCAACGCTATCCTTAATTTAATTTAAGTACATAATAATGACAGATTTTATTTTTTAAAAAGAACTACATCATGGAAGACTGATGAACATGGTCCCAGATATCTTGGTATAGGGACTGTGTATATCGATGGCAATGAACAATTCCTATACCAAAATATCAAATATAAAAAACCGTATTCAATAGTCCTTCACACAATGGATGGAAGATAACATTATACCTTTTCCCAGTGTAACCTGCAGGGCAGAAACACTTGAAGTCATTAATCAAATCCTCGCATACACCACTATTCATACAAGTATTATTTTTACAATCATTCACATTTGTTTCACAGTTTCTTCCGACTATTCCTTCGATGCATGTACAATTATAGTTATTCAACAAGTCTGTACAGTTACCATGGTTACCACATGGAGACGATGCACATTCATCGATGTCTGTTGTACAGTATTTTCCTGTCCATCCACGTTTGCAAACACAAGTAAAAGAATAATTTCCAGGAATACATATTGCATTGTTTCTACAAAGTTTTTGATCACAAGGATTTGTAGCTATGAAATAATTATCGTATAATTTAATAATACCAGTAGACTACTATGCAGAGTTTGTATTTTGTGGTTACTAGTCTATTTTTCACTAGGAATTCTTATCACTCAAGCTACTCTTATCAATTATCAAGCTGCATCTTTACTTATCATGGGCATTGGAGGAAAATGTAGTTGTTATAATAATGGTAGCACAATCCAAAGGCTACTTACTTGGACACTCTTCCACTTTAGTTGCTCCTTCTTTTCCAGCATAGGTGCCACCACTTGGACATTGTTTACAAACAGACTTTCCATTACCATCTTGATAGGTACCTTTTGTACATTGAACACAAGGCCGTAATCCAGTGTCAGACTTTTCACCAGGTGGGCAAGGTGCTAAATGAAAATGTTAATTCAAAAGAACTTATTTCCGACTCAGGCATGTAATTAAGGTTTTCATAATGCCATTTCCTTAATAAATTGGCTAGCTTGTGCAAGCATAGGGGCCACTTTACAGGATTTACGCGTTACAGAGCTTGATTGCATTCACATAATTAAAAATATGAATATAACTGTGGGACATCATCTATGCAAGAGTGCTTTTAGAATACTTTTAGCATATTTTCAGATTTGAAGCAGTTAGTCCTCCTAGCGACAACCAATATTAATATTAACTAACTTTTAATTGGGTTGTTGAGCAGTATTTGCACAAAATAAACAAACCAGAAGCCTTACCTTTGCACATATTGACATGAGATGCACCTCTTTGGATTGTTGTAGTTCCCTTAGGACAAGGTACACATTGCTTCATACCAGATTTTGATTGAACCTCACCATAATCACATTTGCGACATGTTGGCTGTAAACCAGTGGATGAATATGTACCAGGACCACACAGAGCTATTAAAAATATGTTTTCGTACAGAAATATAATTGTTTTGTTTGATGAGAACTCTCATTCCACAAACCAATAACTGCCAGGACACCACAGATGATGTGTGGTGTATTTTAAGGTTTGTAGTGTTTCTGCAAAAACTGCTACATTGGGTGAGGGTTATTATAATAAGCAAAATTTGCAGGATGAAGGCCTGAGAATAAGGGTAGCCTTGTGTTACACCACTGGTCGAAATAAGAGTAAATGATCACTGTGGAGGAGGGATTCTTGAGCATAACTTCTGACTTAAAATTGCTCCTCCACAATGATTACTTGCTCTTATTTCGGTTATACGTTGAAAGAAACATATTTCGTTTGTACACTAATCTTTTACCAAGTGATTTATATTGACACTGATTCAACGAAGAATTCAACGAAACACGTAATAATACGAAAATCAAGTAAAAGAGAATAAACCTCCATACAACCGTGGGACATCGCCTGTGGAAGGGTATTTTTAAGGAGCCATCTCTAAAATTCGTTACCAAAAGCAGATATCTTAGCAGCTTTAAAAAAGTAAAATTCAATAATTTTGAGAAAAATTAATCTATGATGATGAGTGTTAAGTCAATGAACTTGCAATTGATTGGTTTCTTCGGGATAAGGAAACCAATTAATTGCAAGATCATTGATTCAACACTCTTCCCCTGGTAACGAATTTTGAAGATGGTTCCTAAGTATAATAAACAAACAATAAATAAATATAATACTGAAAAAACCTGAACTTCTACATGAAAAACACTTCCCAATGAAATATACATTGGTAGCCTTCACAGCTGCATGCTTACCTGTACATTTTACAGATTGAGTACTTAATGTACTTGATCCTACTGGACATGATAAACATTGATTCAAACCATTAGTGGGTGTGTATTTTCCAACTGGGCAACTGAGACATCGATTTGAGGTAGAATTATAGTATGTGCCAGGTGAACATGCCACTAAAATAATATCAAGACAACACACTCAAATTACAGTTCTCAAGGAGAGAAAAGATACGCAAGATAGTAACACATAGTAAAATAATATAAAACAGATCAAAATAACTGTAAATTAGCTACAGAGAGTATTGTAACAACAAATCTGTGATTGATGGATTCGTTTTTTAAAAAAATCCTTAAATTGCAAGGTTTTAACTCAGTACTTTTTCCCGCACACTGTATATCTCTGTGCATACTGACTCCCATCCCAAAAAAGCTTAATGCTACATGAATCTAATATTTGTCTATTGTTCTAAGACAATATGAACAGTTAAGGGTGTGTCGGGATATGGTATCAAAAATATAATCAAAATAATGAATCCTACTTTTTAATTCATTTAAGTGCAACAAAATGAAAAAATGGAGAGCTCATTGAAGATATACAACAGCTGTGGAGGTGTGAATTAATAGCATAGCTTCAAACTATAACAGCTGAAGCTATGCTCAAAAATCACTTCTCCACAGTGATTATTTGTTCTTATTTCAGCATCGCATACTTACCGCAAACGCCAAGTTTCAAAGTTTGGTCAGGTGTTCGTACTAAATGCCCAGATGGACAGCAGTACTCCTTTGTATTATTACAACAACTCTCCATCGTAATGTCAAGACTTGTACCAAACAAAGATTTACTAGTATCAGAAACCATCTGAAGTAAGTTACTTTTACTACCAGTAAGTTTTTTATTCACGTCATTAACACATGCGGGTAGTATATTTCGAAGTTGACCTATTATTAAATCTTCGTGAGGCACTATTTTAAAGTGTGTTACAACCGTATCACCTAAAACTTCGTAATTTTGTGAAATCATGTCAACATTAGCACAATTTCCACTGGATTTAAGTTCTTGGAATAATGCGGACATGCGCTTTGGTAAATCAGCTTCTTTGATTTTTCCAACAGCAGCAGTGTCGTTGTATTTTACATTTAGTGTGGCATTGTAACATGATATCAATGGTTTTCGAGCTAAAAGTAATAGAGAGAAAATTATTTGATGTTAACTTAGGTATTTTCATTTTCATCAGTCTGTTTAGCATTGAAGGTACAAATGTCAAACCAACACATTAAAGTTTAATGAAGATGACATTGGAAAATATAAAGGCATTATTTTTTACAGCTATTAAATATTGCATATTTTCAATATGATCACAAGCCTGAATATAATTGCCAGACATCACCTGTGGAAAAGCGTTTTTTGAGTATAGTGCTCAGCCTAAAAGCTTCTCCACAGGTGATATCCGGCAGTTATATTCAGGCTTGGATCAAAAAAAAAGACAGAAGACATTGGAAACACATAATGCATCCCTCAAAATAACAGTTAAACATCACCTGTAGAGGAGTGTCTTTGAAGCTGAAACTATATTCAAAAGACATGTCTCCACAGGTGTTGTCCTGCAGTTATTTTGATAATAGTTTTCCTTCTTCATATTTCAACAAAATGACTCTAGCAACATAAATTTGTGAGAATAAGAAATATAATCATTGCGGAGGGGAGATTTTGGATAATAGCCTCAGGCTTGGCAGTGTAAAACTAGGCTCAAAAGCACTCCACGCCGGTGATTATTTGATTTTATTTCAAATACTGATTATAATAGAAAAATAAAAAACACCAACCTTCACAACCAGGTATGTTCTTTTCTGGCCAACCAGTTTTGGGGTGACATATATGATTTTGGCCATTAAAATGACTATCAACAAATGAATCGTTATTCGTGCATTGTAGATTACAACTAATGACTAATATATTCAATCTGTTGATGTGACATGTTGAAATTCCCTTTGTAGGTTTGTAATCTGGACATGATCTTGCAGTACAACCACAACCTAGAAGCAATTAGATGTTAAAGGTATTCATTTCACTAGATCATCTGTCTTAAAAATAAGAGTTTAAATAAAGGTTGTTTGAACACAGTTCTTATATAATTACCTAAATAACTACCTAAGTGGATGATGTCGGCGTTGTTCTATCCTGTTTGTTGTCCATCAATAAAATAAGGTATGTTAAATAGCTCACCTCTTTTACTTTCAATACAAAACATTTCTAACTTTTTTTAGAAACTAGTCAGAAAGAATTTAATGATTATTAAATTTTCAAAATGTTCTTGAGCCCATTGAGGTTATAGTATCATAAATTTATAAAACCGAATAAGCGTATAAATGATTTCCGGCTGGTTACCAAATTTTTCGCAAACACTATAAGTTAAAAGATTAATACCTTTAACATAAACTTCGATGACACAAGTATCTACATTTCCACTGACGTCAGTAACTGTTGCGATAACTTTATGATATTTGTTTGACGTAAATATTGATCCATTACTTGGACTATATACGACACTTGCTATATTTGTCGTATCAGTGAAGACACCTTTTCCCCATGTTACTTTCGTTGGGAGATCACTTTCAATAACAACATTACCTGGACATTTGATACGAGGCTTTTCCTTATCTAAAATTATAATAAAGTGGATAACTTAGAGACCATCTCCATAATTCGTTCCTAGGGGAAGAGTGCTGAATCAATGATCTTGCAATTGATTGGTTTCTTCATACCAAAGATCAATTACAAGCTCATTGACTTAACACTCTTCATTGTAGATAAATCTTTCTCAAATTTATTGATTTTGTCTTCTTTAAAGCTGCTAAAATATCTGCTTTTTGAAACGAATTTTTGTCTTTATTTAAGCTCATGGCTATTACTTTAATATAAACTGCTGAACATTCAGAAACAATAGAAAATATGTTACTTCAGATAAATATTTTTGCCCCATCCTTATAATTCACAACTGCAAGATCAATCTTAAATGATATTTTAACTCAAAGTGCTGAAGTCTATAAAGGTGAGTATCTATTTACATTTTCCACAAAAAGCAAGGGGTTTTCGAGCAAAATTCTAATTTGTGCATGGGCGGTAACAACCTATTCATAGCACTTGTACTCACATGTAGTTTAGAATTTTGCTCAAAAAGAAATTGATTTTCCCTGAAATCCCGTAAGTAGTAATCCACATTAGTATGGACCAATTATGTTTGTTTACCTGTGTTACCACATTATACCACATGCTCAGTTCACAAACCTTACCTTGTATATCAACAATAACTTTGCAAGTTCCTTTATTTCCAGCTTTGTCAACAGCAGTGTAAACTATTTCATTAACACCAAACTTCAATATGGTAGGTGATGATATGTTAGGAGACACGGTTATCATGACAGTATCACCACTGTTATCTGTAGTAACAGGTACAGTCCAGCTAACAAACATCTCTGTCTCTGACCGAGGTAGTGTGTAGTTCTTTCTTGGTGGGCATGTAAAAACAGGTTTTGTTGTATCTAATGATTGGAAAGAGATATTTTAGTTTACAAGATGGTTGACACAGAGCTCCCGTTACCTTTTTAACAATTATTTTAACTTTTAGAGTATCGATTTCCTGAATTCATTATAATAAAGTGCGATGTAAAACATATGAAACAAATTTTTACTAACCAATACAGCTTGGTAATCTTCCTGTCCATTGATTTCCTCCTTTATTTTTCATATAAACGCAAGTACGATTTTGTGATCCATTTAAAGTGTATCCATTCTTTGTGCATTTGTATGTTACTGTTTCTCCTAAAGCAACATTTCCAGATCGCATGCCATGCTCTGGTACACCGGGATCTGGACATGGTGAAGCTATAAAAATAATAAAGACAGATGGTATAGTGTTTGAAATAAGAACATAATCACTGTGGGGGAGTGGTTTTTCAGCATTGCTCTAAGGTAGAAAGTTTGAAGCAATGCTCAAAGGTCCCTCCTCCATAGTGATTATTTGTTCTTATTTCAAACACTGTTGGTTGTATTTCAATGAACTTGCAATTAAATTTTCATTGAGACAATCATTGAGCAGAATTTAAAAATGTTGTTCTAGTGACTTTACTGTGGCTGTGGATTCCCTTCTTTTCAGATATTCCAAACACATTGTTAACATGATTGTTAGTTTACATTCTACAAACCTGCACAGACAGGAGGACTTCCACTCCATTTTCCATCTGTTCCACACTTTCTCTTATTTGAACCAATGATTCCATAACCTCCATTACATGTATATATAGCCTCATCTTCAAAAAGTTTTCCAGATTGTGACACACTGCCATGTACGGGAGAACTTAACAAACCACATGATTTTCCTAAAATTGCAATAACGATCTTCAAGCAAAACAGACAGCACTTTGCTTATTTTTTGCAGCAGCTTAAAATTCAGATTGCTTGAAATACTATAAATGGATTTCTAAATATTTTGCATGAAATAGAATATATCTGAATATCTGACCAAATCTTAAATTCGACATCATAGATCAACCTGCAACTAAAATTGACAGAATGAATTCGTGCTTTGAAGAAAAATTGCAAATTGAATGCAAAACATTTCCCTAGGTGGTTCCAAAATATTTTCTTGCAAGTGCTGCATAATGCATACTTACTTTTACATGTAGGTAATACTCCAGACCAAAAAGCATGCGTAACATTACTAGAACATTCACGGTTCATATTACCAGAAGCCTGTTCATACCCTGGGTTGCATGTATAAGTAACAGTTGTTTGAAGTTTGTATTCATTGTTCTCGACGTGCTTTGTACCATTGATGCTGAACACTGCATTATTTACATTAACTGGCATTGGACAACTTGCAACTACAAACAAATAAAGGTACGATGTACGGACTGGGTAGGAAACTGGCTTATTCTGTCCAAAAAGTAAAAGATTAAGATAAACAGGCCACTACCAAACCTAATCAAAAGAAATTTATATATCAAAGAAATCTTTTTGGCAACAAAATTAAGGCTGTTTTCATTGGCATTCGCTTTAATTTAATATTTGTCGTATTTACATGATTAGGCTTTTATTTATTTTCCAATTTTAAAGGAGGAGCCTTTATTAAAGAGGGTGTTTGTTACATTTTATTAAAAAAAACACACAAACTTTTATATATTTCAATATGTTCACCATTATCATCATCCTGGCATATTAAGAGTTTGTTGTTTGTGGTCTCCTCTACATCTAGATTCGTTACTTACAACAGATCCAAAGTTAGGGAGCCCTGTGTCTGCAATATTTCTTGATGGGGGTGTCTAATCAAGGTGTCTGCTTATTCAAGGGCAGGGAAGACATTTAGCAGAGACGTTTATTCAAATAAATAAAGTATAATATAAAAGATTTCTTATTATAGACATACCAACACATTTAGGGAATTCTTTATCCCATGTTTGATCTTTCAAGCATTTCACATATTGATGACCTTTTAAAACATATCCCTTTTCACAGTGGTAATCAAGAAGAACTGGATAACGATTCCCATAGTTGATTACAAATCCATGATCTGGTATTTTAACAGCTGGACATTCTTTACCTATAACAAAAAGAAGCATTCTTAAGGGACTATATCAAAAATAAAATCTACACAGGAGAGTACTGAGTCAAGGATCTTACAATGGATTGGTTGCAAGCTCATTGAACTAACAGACTTCTGCACTGATTCATTTGTGTTGAATTTTGTCAATTAGTTGATTTTACCCCAACATAAAAGTTGGTTTTAGAGCAAAATTTTGAAACGATCCCTAATGTAATAGAATTAATTATTGCAATGCTATCATAGACATGTCTTTGTGTATAGTATAATTAATCACACGTCATATTCACTTAAGGCTGAATGTTCCTATTTCCTACAATTTACGCCTCAAACTCTCTATACTTCACTGTAAAGATAGTTCCTGATAATGCTTACCGAAGCATGTGTGATTAACAATAGCACTTCGGAATTCTCCTCTCTGTAACGTTTTGTTATTACCATCATACAGAAAGTAACCTTCATTACAACTGCACTTGTAACCTCCTGGTGTATTTGTACATATTTGATTACATTTAACAGTGATATTAACTTCTTTGCACTCGTTGATGTCTAGACATGGTAAAGGCGGGTTTCCAATAAGAGAATTCGTTTGCACGAATTCTAAATAAAGCCATTACATTGGTAATGGCTTCATTTTGAATTCGTGCAAACAAATCCGCCAAGCAATAGAAAATTAAGAAGGTAAATAAATATTGTGAATAGACATAAATACTAGTTAAAATATATTTTCGCCTGATTACAGCGGTTGAAACAAGCGTAAACAATTACTGTGGGGAAGGGATTTTTGAACATACAAAGCCTGAAGCTATGCTCAAAAATCCCTCATCCACAGAGATTATTTGCTCTTATTTCGATAATTAAAATCACTTGTGTACTGAAAGTAAAAAACCTTAAAATTGATTATCTCCATCAATAAATTTCTTCTACACCCTTAGCAACATGTTTGCTAGTGAGTTCTTTTAGGTCAAAAAAATATACTGAGATCTCTCTTTGTTTTATATATACTTCAAAAACATATGCTTGAAGTATGAACTATGGTAAGCGTTACTTGTTTTAAAGATTCACCATTGGAGTAGCATTTAATATAATTTATAACAACAATGATTATGTACCTTGATATACTTAAGTGGAGAAATCTCTTGTAAAGAGATGTTTTGCAAGTCAAAAAACTTGTTGAAGTTTTTAGCATAATCCTTGTAAACCAGTCAAAGGTTTTTGAACAGTTTTCATGAAGATTAAGCAATGAATTGTTAGAAATTTACATTGTTTTAAAATGGCTCTTGAAAATAATTTTAAAACATTCTAGTCAGTATATGATACAAGCTAAAAATGACAAGTGAGAAAACTTTATTCTCACCAATTTGTCCAGGTCTACAATTTTTTAAAAATCGTTTTAGCTTGCGTGGATTAATTATTGGGAATAAGCCTTTTTAATGAATTTTTTGCAAAGGGAATTTTAAAGAATTAAAATTCGAGAAAACTTCTTAACCTCGTGTATTTACTGCAGCATAATTATCATAATTACCTTGACATGTTATTTGGTCTACTTTACGATATCCTTTTTTACAAATACATTGGAAACTACCGAATGTATTTACACATTCACTTCCCGGACCTTTACATGGTTTAGATACTAAACATTCATTTATATCAACACACTTTGCTAGGGCTGGTTTCCATACTCCAGGAGCTAAAATAGAAATTATTGTTATACACGAGGTTCATGACTATCATCGCCTTTCCACCATAAAAAGAAGTATTTTTTGATCTCACTTAACGCTGATTTCCATTAGGCAGGAAATTCTGTGCAAAAAACAAAAAAAGACGTTGTGTGATGTCAATTTCAACCATTGGAATGTTTTCTTTTGGCTTTTGTGTGAAGTTTTCTGCCTAATGGACTGATTAATTTAAACTCTTTTCTGACTGTCATAATCAATTGCGGTGATTATTTTTAATTAATTTTACCAGCCGAAAACAGAAAAAAACAAGTAAAGAATGAAAGTCAAAATAATTGCAAATGAGTGCATGACAGGAAAGAGTTAAAGAATCTAATAAACATTGATAATATCCTGAAACAAACACAAGAAGTGACGGATGCAATTTAAACATCCTTTTATTATCTAAACAATCAAACAATCAAACAAGCCACTGAAAGCAATATTATATTATTATACTATATTATGATGTAATAGATGACTCTTTGTAAGGGACTGTCTCAAAAATAAAATCTACAGAAGAGAGTCAACGATGTTGCAAATGATTGGCTTCTTCAAGAAACCAATCTATTGCAAGTTTGTTGGCCTAACACACTTCTGTACAGATTTATTTTTGTTGAATTTTGTTAATTTTAGTTAAAAAGTTGGCTTTGAGCATAATTTTGCGATGTTCCCTAACAAGCTAGAAATAAAGTAATGAAAAATCAATAAAACAATATGGGATTCACATTAACTGCATGATTTGTATAAGATTAAACGCTAAGTTTTGTTTTTGTAGCAAAGCCTTGAAATACACTTCTGGACATCACCTGTGGAGAAGTGTTGTTTGAGTATAGTTTTCAGCTGCAAAGTTGAACACTCAAAAATAGTCCTCCACGGATGATGACTAACAGTTCTTTCCATATTTAGTAACATAAAACATAAAACATACCTAAACATTCCACAGTTGCATCGGCCGTTAGTTTGAATCCATTGTTGCAAACTACTGTTAACTCGGTCCCATAAGCTACCTTTGTGTTACCTACTGGAACTCCCTTAAGTTTTCCATTGTCTGGAACAACAGGTATTTGACAGGTAATAACTAAAAACAATAAGAAAGAAAATTGTACTTTAGCAGGGCTCAAAATAACAGCCGGTCATCACTGTGGAGTAGATATATTTCAGAATATTTTCAGCCATGGTTGAAAATATTCTGAAAAATCTCTCCTCCACAGTGATGACC
>JAULBZ010006681.1:0-12150 GCA_032360805.1 Neoturris breviconis | reverse complement strand
ATCAAAATCCGAGGTTTATAACAGGGGTAGGTTAGTTTCCGAGGTTTCCGAGTTTTCCGAGGTTTATAATAGGGGTAGGTTAGTTTATATTGCGTCTTTGATGATGTCTTTACCTTGTCTCATATGCCATTGTAAACGACAATTCGTTCAAACTCCGTACCGTCTACTACAAAAAATAGCTTGGGAATGGAAGAAGGTGGGTGTTGTTGTTTTCATAGTGTTTGTACGGGTTATAAAGTGGCGGGTGGGGAAACCGACTACTCTTTCTATGCTTACCGTGCTTAGTGAGTTCGAGAGAAGATTCGTAGTCTTCGTAGTCTGCGTACTCACCTGATCGTATGGAGAAGAAATTTATACATTTGTTAAATAATAGTAACGTTTAGTGTATATTTTCCAAATAAATATAATTTAGTTCACCTTCCGTGTGTTTTTTTTTTAATTTAATAAGAATCGATAAATGGTATATGTGAATAGATGGAATTTAAAATATTTATCTTTTTATATAAAACACCTTCCTATTTTGTCTATGTTATCCTCTTTACGGTATAAAGGAAGCTAAATATTTTCTTTATATATATATATTTTTATTTTATCTAAACGGAGTATCAAAATGGATCTTCTTAGAGATCCGTAGATTGACCTGGTTGTTCCGGAATGATTCCCAAAGAAAAATGTGATTCGCGGGCAATATACCCGAGTTTTCGTGAGGTGGATGGGGAAAAGGGGTTGAGGGAGTCTACCACCGGTGTGACGTTTTTTGGGACATCGTACTCCGTTTCGTTAACATCAAGAAATCGGGTTAGTTTTATAGGTGGCTTAGTATCGTCCGGTTTTCCGTCTTGGTAGATGTGAGTAAAGTTGTTCATGTCTTCGTAATTTGTAGATTTCCTTCCGGAGGAGGCGTATACTACGTCTGGGGAGTTATTTTTTTGTAGTGGTAAAATATCCTGATTGGGATTATCAATATTTATAAATGGATGCTTTTCTCCATTTATCTCTCGTACCGGGTTTTCAGGTTTAGAGACAGACTTGCGCGTTTTCTGTCGTCTTTTGAAGTATTTCTTTATGTTGGGGTATGCCAAAATGACGAGATAAAGAATAATTATGAGAGAAAGACCAAACGAAATGGGTCCTGAGATATTTAGTAGGATTTTTGCGATAGAATCTCCGGTGGCTTCTATAACTGTACCCGTAGCGTCTCCAATGCTGTCAATGATCGTTGAAGATCCTTCCAAATCTTCTTTTATTGCGGCTCCGATGCTATCTATCAACTCACTTCCGCCTTGAGCCAACGTTAAGACTGTTTCGCTAATAAAATTTGACAGCCCTGGGGTAAAACTACCATCTTCGTCCCTAAGGCCATTAAAAGATTCCAATACGTCTGAAGTATCATCGATTAGTCGTAATAGGCTCAGCCTTGGTTTTCGCACATCTGAATAATGTAGGAGGCGCTTATTAAAATGATGGATTTGTTTGGCATTTAGTTTGGGGAGGCTAGAGTTAAACCTACTCAAAGTCAGAATGGTGGTACCATTTGGGTATAAGGTCCAAGAAGACTTATTTACGTCTTTGATGATCAGGGTTGACTGTTGCTTGTCACACTGGATTGTGGTTGCTTGTGACATCACTTCTCTTTCCGGCAGATGTAAGAATTTTGTTATATTACCGGATAGAATTATAGGAAGGTCGTCGTAGCATGTATTGTTTATCCGTCGGTTCCATATAATGGTGTAGTTAAAAATATCTAGACATTTTTTTAAAAAGAATCCATCGCCTGCACCAAGGATTTTGTAACCATAAGAAGGATAAAGGAAGGATGCTGCCGTGTCCGGAAAAACCGACAGGAGAAAGGCGTGCATCTTGTTCCAATTCTTGGTTGATTTGCAAACTTGAGCACCGAGCATATTGAGAAGCGAGTTTTGCTGAAACAGCAATTGACCAATATGGTTAGAAAGTAAGTCCCTTTGAGTCGAGGAAGAAGTCTTTGTGATGAATTCCAGCGCCTCTTTATAGAAACGAAAAGAATTATGTTTCCCCATGGAACTTATTAGGTAACCTGTATCTAGCAAGATTTCGTCATTACTTAATTGTGATTGGATCCCTCCTCCAATCCCCAAGGTTGGAATGATAATAAACTTATGTAATTTAACAATTTTGTGTTTGCCCAATGATCTATATGTTTGGGGACGATTGGGGGACATCTTCCACATGAGGACTATCTTATCATTTTCGCTAGGGATACATGATGAATAGCCATTTTCAAACGTTTTATTATAATGGCAGATAGCTGCCGTGACTGGTTGGTGTAGCATCGGGTCTTCGGGTTCTATAAAGGAGGAATAGAACCGTAGGTCATAGTGGTAAACGGTGTGAAATTTGTCTGTCAACCACTGACATACATAATGGAGTTTATCTTTGGTTCCCCAATGCAAGTTGTTTAACTTAAGGATTTTACCATACTTGGATTTTTGTTTTTCGAAGGCTGAAAGACATTCCTTGGCGTTGGTGGGTATGTGTTTTATATTTGGTTGATATCTCTCCTTGTTTCCCAGAAAGTTCTCTTTACATTCGTAAGTGCGTGATGTCGCTTCACAGAGGATGGAGGGTATTGTGACGACTGTGGGATGATATTGGGAAACTAGACCATTAAAAGTTTTCGGGTTTGCCCACAGACTGTGATCGCACGAAATTTCTTCTGGGTATGAAAAGGTACCTAGCAGCCTGGTTTTTTGACAATCAAAAATAGGTCCCAGTGACGGTCTTTCAATGGTTTTATTTGCCATACAGACCTTTAAGAAAAAGAAAATATACATCAGATAAGTCACAAAGGTAGCTATGCTACTGCTGGTTTGTGCGTGGTTTTTGTTTGATTGTTTGTTGCGGGTCTGTGTATTGAAATTAGATATTAATCTTTCATCTAAAATGTTATCTTCGGGTTCCCACGTGGAATCGTCAATTTTAAACGATGCCCATTTGATCAAGTATTCGTTTTTTCCCTTTCGGGTTCTGTGTCTTAGGATCCTCTCTGCGGGGTAAACTTCCTGAGTATTTGTTTCATTTTCGTTCGTCTGTACTTGGATTTCCTCACTAACCCTCGGATTTAAGTTTATTTTGGGGTTTTCGTCCAGAACGTTGTTAGGGTCGTTTGGCTCTGTAACTTCTGGTATGATTTGGGGAATATCAGGGTGGGTTGTCTCCGCCTGTATCTCAACTAAGGAATTTTCTTCCGAACTCTCGCTTTTGTCTATAACCTCATTGTCATCGGTTAGTAGTAGTTCTGGGTAATGAGTATTTATCTCTTCGTCTTCCAGATCTTCTGGTGGAATTAACTGCGGACGTTCATTTGGGTCCGTAAATAGTTTTAACCTATTTACGTGGACTGTCCTGGAGATAGCATTGTTCTTACCATCCGCCAGTTTAAAATGTACCGGGGATAATTGCTCGAGAAGTCTGAATGGTCCGTGAAAACGGTGTTGAAACTTTTTCGCAATTTTTCGGTCTTTTGCGGTTGTTGGCGGGTTAAATACCCAAACCTGGTCTCCTTCTTTGAATTTGTGTGGTTTTGCGGTTAGATCGTAGTTTTCTTTCATACGGACTTGCGCTTTTTGCATCGTAAGTTGTGCATGGGTACGAGCGATCTGAAGACCTTTTATTAGATTGTTTCTATAGGTTTCTACTTGAACTGGCATTTTTGTATCGTGAAGGAGTGAAACGTCCGGTGGGGTCAGCGCTTCCTTGCCAAAGGTAAGATAAAAGGGGTTATCCTTTGTTGAAGCGTGAATACTAGTTCGGTAGCTAAAAAGGAAAAAATCCAAATAGCTATCCCAATCGTCCTTGACATCATTAATGTACATGGAAACGCTTTGCAGGAAGGTAGAGTTGAATTTTTCTACCATTCCGTTTGTTTGGGGATGGTACCCAGAGGTGAATTTTTGTTTTGTGTTTACGATTTTGCATATTTCCGCTAATAGCGCACAGTTATATTGTTTCCCTCGGTCTGTTATCAGTGTTTTAGGAGTGCCATATCTACAGATTATTTTTTTAACGAATAAATCTGCAATCGAAACGGCATCAATTTCTGCCACAGCGAAACCTTCGGGATATTTCGTAAAGTAATCTATGAAGAATACACCGTATTTATTTCCCTTGGCGGTTTTTCCTAATGGACCGATGATGTCAGAGCACCACATTTCGAAAGGGCCTGATATAGGTATGGATACTAATGGTGCCTTCTTTTGACCCTTTATTTTCTTACGGGTACCACATGCCGCACAAGAGCGGATCCAAAAATCGGTATCTTTTCGGATGCCCTCCCATGTATATTTGCGTCTTATTTTATCAAGTGTTTTCTGTAGGCCAAAATGACCTCCTGTCATAGCATCGTCGTGAGCCCAACTAATAAGTTCCGATTTTAACTCCCGTGGGACAACCAAAAGGTTCCTGGACTGCTGTCTATTTTCCGGGATATGACTAGTTTTGTAGAGTAAGTTGTCATCTCCCAGGGAGTACAAATCAGCCATCAAGACTGTCTTCTTTGGAGATTGGTCGTCTGGAGAAATATCGCCATGTTCTAGATAGTATATAATGGGGTGTAAGTCGGGGTCCTTTTGTTGCATTGGCCCAACATCTACGGCATTTCCCTGTAGTACACTGACATGTGCATTTTTAGAGAAAGGAGGGCGTGAGACTGCATCAGCATTTAAATGAGAGGCTCCTTTTTTGTATTCGATTTTATATTTGTAGGGGAGTAGCTCGAGCACCCACCTACAAAGACGTCCTTTAGGTTCCTTTTGTTTTAACAGCCAAACAAGTGCCATGTGATCTGTGATGATCGTAAAGTGGTTATCGGCAAGGTATGGACGAAACTTTTTTACTCCTGAAATTATAGCAAGGGCTTCTTTTTCGTAGACAGAATAGTTTATTTCATGCCTATTAAGTTTCCGGCCACCATAAGAAATTACTTGTTCTTTCTTGTCCCGTTCCTGGCCTAGGATATAGCCGATGGCTTCATTGCTGGCGTCACTGTAGAGAATAAAATCCTGATGAAAATCGGGAAAGATAAGTATCGGTTCAGAAATTAGAGCTCGTTTTAGAATATTGAAGGAGTGTATCCTTTGTTCGTTTAAGACAAAGTCCGTGTCTTTCTTGAGGAGGTCTTGGAGGGGAGCAGCGATCTTAGAGAAATCCTTAATGAACTTCCGGTAATATCCTACCAAACCTAGAAAAGCTCTAACCTCCTTTGGAGTGGTGGGAAGTTCGCAGTTTTCTATTATCCCAATTTTCCCTTTGTCAGGTTGGATTCCATCTTTAGAGATGCGGTGTCCTAGGTAAGTGACCTCGTGTCCGAGGAAACTACATTTCTTCGCTTTTAACGAAAGGTTGGCCTGATCTAATCGTAGAAAGACACGTTCAAGGTCTCGGATATGTGTTTGGTAGTCGGCAGAGTAGACTATTATATCGTCAAGGTATACGAAACAGCTACTGTTTAACAAACCTCTGAGGACACAGTCCATTAGTCTTTGCATCACTGCTGGTGCGTTTACCAAACCGAAAGGCATCCTTGTGTATTCAAACAAACCAAAGGGGGTCGCGAAAGCCGTAAGAGGTATTGATTTGTGAGACATTGGTAACTGGTGGTATGACATTCTCAAATCTAAAGTCGAGAAGTAGTGACCTCCCAGCATCGATTGCAAGATATCTTCCATAATGGGCATCGAATAGGCATCAGGAATTGTTATCGCGTTGACTTTACGAAGATCCAAGCAAAAACGAAAAGTGTTATCGGGTTTCTTTACCATGACTACGGGACAAGCCCAGGGGCTCGTTGATGGACGTACGATTCCGCACTCTAGTAGCTTGTTTATTTCGGTCGCCATGGCTTTCCTTGTTGCCGGATTCACCCTATATGGACGTGATCTGATAGGTGGTGACTCTGTTATGTTGATTTCGTGTTCTACCAAATCTGTCTTTGGAAGATTGTAAGGACTGTCCTGAAAGAGATCCTTGTAGCGACCAAGGAGTTCCAACAATTCAGATTTTTGATCCTTGGAAACCTCTGGATGATCAAGGATTACAAAAGGAGGTACAGTTTCTTTGTCCATGGTATCCACTGAACCAATCGGCTGAGGAGTCTGAATTGTCAGCGGCCTGTCTTTTCCTTCTGGTTGATCAAGTTCCTGAAATATGCGGCATTTCCCCACGATAGTGTCGGCCTGGATTTGAATCTCATATTTTGTTGGGTTTATTACTGGAATGACGAACACGGGGCTGGTTTGTACCGTTTCCGGAATGAAAATCATTTTCTTGGTTAAGAAGTATTGGTGTGGCGTGAAGTAAAATGGTTGACCATCATCTCTAGAGAAAGGACCCTCGCGGTGTGTTGAGAGATTAAACTTGTTTACCGAATATGGTGGAAGGCAATACAAGGATGTAGTACGAGCTGTAAGCAAAAGCTTTTTCCCAGATTTCCTCTCCGTTTTGCTTTCTATCTGTAGAGGAGCGGGAGGTGGGTATATTGGTAACTCGAATACGTGGCACTGCCTTTTTATGTCACCTGATGTTTCTATATCGTTGTGATTTTTGTCATCGTGGGTTGTCATCGGTAGTTCATCCGTCACGGAGGTTGTTTGTTCAAATCTGTTTGATGAATTTGTGTTGGTCCGGAAGGTAGGTTCAACCTCCAGTATGCTAATGTTGCATCTTTGAATGGACAAAATACCTTTACCCCCGTCGATAATTGCTCCGAATTTCCTAATGAAATCTCTACCTAGAATGATTGAGTGATTTGCTATGGATGATATGTGTAAATCGAATTCTGCAATGAATTCGTTAAGTTTTAAATCAAGATTGATTTTCCCCTTGATTGGCGTTTTTGAGCCGGACACAGAGATGATTTCTGGATATTCAGAGGGTTGTATCTTTTGAGATACGTAAGGTAGTTTCTCAAATATTTTTTTGTGGATAATAGAAATAGCCGCACCCGTGTCGAGAAGCATGTCGACGCTGGTGCCATTTACCCATCCATGCACGTACATCGAGTTTGATATGGGGATCTTGTTTTCTTCTACGCTGAACGTATTGACCCTGGGGTTTTCCTGCGTTGGCTCGTTTCTATTCTCCTGATTTTGCCGACCATCGTCGTTCCTACGAACTGGATAAGTTGTATGGTTGAATTGTCTTGGTATATTAGGATTTTGTGTGTTTTGATTGTAGCCCTGTTGTGGTCTTGTCGTGTTAGGATTTTGTGTGTAGTTCTGTTGTTGGAAGTTATTCACTCGGCATACTTTTGCCGTATGCCCGATTTTTCGGCAACGGAAGCATATAGGTCGTCCATCTGTAGAACGTTGTTCCCTATTCGTTCGTGTTGGAACTAAATCTTTAATTTTGTCGAATTCACGCCTCATTTCTCGTCTCAAGTCGTCTTTTAACGACTGTATCTCATTAGAGACATTAGGTCCGTTGTAAGTCGGATTTGTGCCGTCCCGAGGCCTAGGGGTCCATGTACGTTGAGGCGGCGTAAAAGCATTTACTTCTGTAGATTCTTCTGTTTTGATGTTGGACACGGCTTTCGAAAGAGAGTCGATGCTATTTGCCATTTCTGACAGTTTCCGGTTCATGTCATTACTGGGATTTGTCTGAGTTATTGTGACGTTTTTTAAACGTGCAGCCTCTAGGGCCTGCTTAAGATTCGAAGGATTCTGGAGGAGACAGAATTCTCTTATTACTGGCGTGACGTTAGCCAGAAAAACGGCTAATGTCTCGGATTCGGTCAATCCGATAGCTCTTGCTTTCCTTAGCAAAAAATCTATAAACGTGTCCAAAGATTCTGTATCTCCCATTTTCCTAGAAGCAAGCACTGCTCTTTCGGCTAATTTTAAACTCGAGGGATTAAAACGGTCAATTAAATTACCGGTTATTTTTTTCATATCTGATTTTTCTTCTTGCGGAAGGCTCTCATAAAAGGTAAGTGCACTGCCTGTCAGAAGAAGAGGTAGGACCAATAATTGCTCATCTGGATCAATCTGAGACAGCTGTGCATAGCGTTGAAAAAATGCCAGAAAGTCTTGAACATTCTCGGACAATTCTCCGGCGAACGTTCTCAATAAGTTTGGCAATTTTACGTGTGTTTTAGTTTTAGTATGTACTAGGCGATTTATGGTATCTTGCTGACCAGCTATTACATCAGCCTGTTTCGTGTGTTCTGTCTGAAAAGAAGTGGAGTTGCTCGGCATTGGAGGTCTAAATGGACCGACTTGCTGAGGTTGTGACGTTGGAAAAGGATTAAGACGACTCGGAGATTGATATCGTACGTGAAACGGGCTGAAAGCGAATCGTGAAGCTGGCGTAGAGTCAATCAATGTTGTTGTGTCATGTGTCGGTATGGTCGAACAGGTGCTTTCACATCCCTGTTCGGTGTGAACTTCTACGTGGGTTGACCTAATCGGATCAGTAGGACTGTGAGCTCTCCCTTGGTTGTTCATTATGGATGTAACCGGTATGCTGGGAATGTCCTCCGTATTTTGGTGCGAGTGGGACCTTAGACGTTGTGAGTATGTTTCTTCTTCGTCTGGCGATGACGGACAGGACATTTCTAAACCCGACTAATCTATTTTAAGTAGCCTATAACCAGGAGTGTCAGTCTAGACAGGGCGTATGCGTGAATTGATTACGTCTAGTAAGGGTTTTGGTAAATTTGTTACTTCCCACTGCACACTCTATTTATATTTAAGGATCCTATTTAAATCCTAACTTATCCAATTAAATTTAATTTTTAAACGATAACTCTGGGAATTTATCAAGATAACCCAGGATGTTCTTATAAGAAATTTGCCAAGGGTGGCGAAAACAAAAGTAAGGAGCGGCACAATTCTTTTTTTATATAAGCTTACCAAAAAAAATTTGCACAGAAACAAAATAACTATAGTGCTTACGTCGAATCGTTGGTTCGAATCGTCGTTTGTTCGTGGCTTGGTGCTGTCGCTTCTTGCCGCGCGGTTGTCCTTGAGTAATCCTTGTGTCTCGCAGTCTCGCAGTCTCGATGCGTAAATCCGTAAATCGCGTTAAATCGGATGTCCCGGCTTGCTGCTGTGAAATGGGATGTGGCTTTTAATATCTTTGAAGGTATAGTTCGATCAATATTCGAACACAATTGTTGTTTTTTTGTGTGCAATTTATACACAATACGAAATGTGGGTGTGTCTGGGGTAATGTTACGTCCGTGTATTTTGTGTAAGGGTGGGGATTCAGACCTGTCTTGTTTTGAATTAGAAAAATTCAATTTTCGTCGGGCGCCAAGTATAATGTACGTAATCCCAGGGGGAATAAGAGGTACTTTCCGGTAGCTAATCGTTTGAGAACAAACCCGACACTCGGAGGGGTAGGTATAGACAGAACAATAATGCAGAATTATAGATGAATCGGTTATAATTACTAGAATAGTATATATCGTGGATAACTTACATGTTGTCGTCAATACTCCAATATAACTCTAATATATGATTAGAACTGGTCCTTCGCCCTCTCGTTACCCAAGTGACTTTCATGCGGTATTTTGGTTTTTAAGTAGTCTAGAAGCGTCACACCATACGGCGTGACGAGACTGTTACTAGTAGAGTTTAGAGCCTGAGACGAGTGACGTCAGAGGGTTTTGGCCTGGGGCGAGCTAAATAGTCGAGGCAAATACCTGGGAATCGAGACGCCGTTCATCCAATTAGCGTGACGGAAATGTGACGGGTTTTATCAAGAAACTTTCCCAGTAGTCTTGTGTGCTGCTAATATAGTATATATTACATTCCCCCCTTGCTTACATTTCCTTGGTCCTCCAAGGCAAAACAAAAATGTGATCCCAAGTCGATGAAGGGCTGTGCGTCCTACTTAATCTTTTTGTTTTTGGACAATTAGAGACCGGCTATTTAGTCGGGCAGCATGTTTAAAATTTCAAACCACTAAATAAAAAAAATAAAATATCTGAAATAAAGTACATAATAAAATACAAATGCGGATATACTTTCCTCTTAATGATAAAATTAGCAACGAACTATCGAATATGTGTGGCAGAAAAGAAACGAAAATTATTGAATTTAGGTCGGGTTTATCGCTCAAGGGTTGTGTAATTTGAAAACTAAATTTATCTAGAATAGGGAATTAGAAATAGGTAACCCAACTGATTATGTTCTGTTTCTAGCGGGACACCTGGAAATCAGTATCGAACGCGTGTCGCCATTCGTCTTCGAATGGTTCACGAGCGGCGCCGTTTCTTTCCGGGACGGCGTTCTCCGGCGCGGCTGGAAGGGCCGGTAGTTCGTTCAAAAATGATCTCCAGTCTGAAGCGGCGTCGTCGTGTGTAGGGGCGGTGATGTGAGGCGCGGCGGAGGGTGGTGGCGGCGGCGACGACGGCGACGGCGACGGTTGTCGCGACGGCCACGGTTGTTGCGGGGGCGGTGGCGGCGACGGCGACGGTTGTCGCGACGGCAACGGTTGTTGCGGGGGCGGTGGCGGTGGTCGGTTGACGGACGAAATATCGCTTCTCGATTCCCGCGATATCGCCAATCGACCTATGTCGGTTAAGCGCCGCTCGCTGTCTTTTAGGAGAGCGGCGACGCGAGCGTTCTCTCGCTTTAGAGCGGTATTCTCGGCCAATATGGCGAGACGGTTGTATGACTCTGCAACGAGCGTTGCTGCATAGCCATTGCTTATGTTGAGTTGTTCGACCGCAGTGCTCAACGCGCTGACGAGGCGCCTGTTGAGGTCGGCGTTCTCCTCCTCTTTACGCTCGAGTGCCGTTTGCAGCCTCTTGATTTCGTCACCATCTCGGCTTCTTTTTCGTGACATACGAATTGCTGACGACGACATTAATTAACCTCTCAACAACCCTTGTTAACTTAATTCGTGTTTACTTTAATTTGTGTTTACCGGCGATGCGATGGTATATAAGGGCGTTTTTATTCCTTGCTGAGTTTTAACAATGCGCAGTCTATTGCCATAATGGTATTAGTGAAAATTTTGGGTAAGATTGGATCCTGGGCTAAAATTCTCATTAGAGCTTGAAGGGATCAGTTGTTTGTGGTAGGCTGCTGGGGTGTAATTAATTTATGTGGGAGTTAGATATTATGTTGGTTTAAAAGCGTGTCTCTTTGGTGCCATCATATAATCGGATCAGAAACTGGATAAAACATACTGCAAAAACAAATAATGGTGGAACTCATTTTCTGTGACCTAAAATTATCTGTGAACTAAAATTATGTGTGAACTAAAATTATGTGTGAACTAAAATTATGTGTGAACTCTAAATTTATGCAAATGTTAGTATATCCGTGTTACTGTATAATATTATTATATATTACAAATTTTATAAACGATAACCGTTGGCCCTGGCCTGGTAAATCCAGGAGAGGCGTGGCACGATGAAAACGTCCATTAAGGACGGAATTCCAACGGCCACGCTCTCGACAACGTCATCGTCGAAGTCCGATCCTCCGTCGATCGAGACCGCGTCTTCTCCTGATGACGGTTGTGGGGACGGCGGTGGCGGCGGCGACGGTTGTCGCGACGGCAACGGTTGTTGCGGCGGCGGCGGCGACGGTTGTCGCGACGGCAGTGGCGACGGCAGCGGCGGCGGCGACGGTTGTCGCGACGGCAACGGTTGTTGCGGCGGAGGCGGCGACGGTTGTCGCGACGGCAACGGTTGTTGCGGCGGAGGCGGCGACGGTTGTCGCGACGGCTGTGGCGACGGCAGCGGCGGCGGCGACGGTTGTCGCGACGGCAACGGTTGTTGCGGCGGAGGCGGCGACGACGGTGGCGGTGGCCAAGCGAATATCTCCGCTAAGGCCGGCGGCGGACTAAGAGTCCGCCGTGGGTTAGGCGCGCTGGACGGAATGGCGTTAAAGAACGCCTCGACCTCGTTGGCCGACTGGCGTCGACCTATAGCCGGCGGCGGCGACGATGCTCCGACGAAGTCGAAGACGAAACGATTCGGCTGCGCGTCATACCATCGTCGCATTCGTTCGAGCTGGGTAGACGCGCTCATCTGTTGTGGTGGGGTTAAGTTCGGGGTAAGTTCGGGGTGTCGTAGGTCGGGGTTATTTGTTTTTTTTTAATATGTACCAGAGGAATTGGTGAAACGGAAAGTGCGGTTTTTCTGTTTTGTAACAG
>JAULBZ010006680.1:0-12151 GCA_032360805.1 Neoturris breviconis | reverse complement strand
AAAAAATTCAATGAATCACAAGCAGCTATTGAAACGCATAGTGATAATATTGATGCAAAATGGCTTCAAGGTAAGAACTAATGTAATGTACATTGTGTTGTCCAAGGGTGGCCATGCCTTGTTATAGTTTTTTGCTAGTAGCATGGTCTCCCTTCAATAGCAATTTTTTAATTTTTCCTCATTGATTAATTAATTTACTATGTAATTAGGCTATTGATAAATAAATATTATCTTATCTTTTTTTATCTTTTTATCTTATCTTATCTATATCCCTGGGAACAAAGTTGGATTATTCGAGCTTATCCTAAGATAGAGTAAAGAATGTGTAGATAATAGGTTTTTCATAAGAAACAATTTTTACTCATAGCATTTGTTTTTAGAAAATCTAACTAAGCATTTGTCTAAAACTTTTGTTAACATTTGCATGTGAATACAATAGTCTTATCCATCACCACGGTCACCACAGGAAAAAACTTCACCAATGGATTCCATAGGCAATAAAAGTCAAATTAATGAGATCTTCAATAATTTGAACTTCCGGGTTATTCAAACCATTTTCATTTCTCCCTTGGAGGTTCGAATAACTTGGATTCTACTGTAGCTAATATTTAGATTTTTTTGTTCAGTTTTAATAACATGGGCAATAATATACAAAAAGATACGAATTTTACATGTGGGCTGTGATTTTGTTTTTGTTTTTTGTAAAATATCTGGTTCTGAGCCAAGTTACATGCTTTTATTTCCTAACCCTAATAAGACTAAACTTTTTTGAGGCTGAAAAACTGAGTGGGGTGGGGGGAAGGGGCGGATTTTGCGTCACCCCTCCATGATAACTTTTGATTGGCTAATGGTAACTTCATGGAACTTGGTACAGTTATAGTCCATCATCAAATAAACAATTTGACGTAAATATTTTTTTGCTAAGGTCAGCGCTTTTTTGATGACGTCATCAGTCGCAAGTTTTTTTTTGTAAGAATTGTTTTGAAAAAGCATGTATTCAATTGGAGCAAATCTATTCCGTATTTGTAAGTTCTGTTTTCGGTTTTTGAATGCCAAGTGATTATATTTTACCCATCTTCGAATTTTAAAATATTTCCCCCGAAACCATGCAAAATTTCCCCGAAAATTCGAAAAAAAATCCGGAGTTTTTCAAAATCGGGGAAATCGAGATTTAAGCCATAAAGATGTGTAGAAAGAATCTAAATCATGATACAAGTCTATGGTCCAAATTTAAAGTTAATTTCTTTATTTATACAAAAGTTATTCACATATTTGTTTGTATAGGAACTGACCCCAAAAAAGCTTATTTTCATTGATATAAAATGCGATTAAAACCGTTCTAGACCATATTTTTCGATTCTGTTATTGAATATTGGGAGCTAGTGAATGCCTCCATAACATACTTTACGAGTTTTTATATTATTCGAACAGAAAGAGGGTTAAATAATTCCGAAAAGCTGAGTAAAATCCCAAAATTTGAAAATGTTGGTTAATAGCACAATATTTGAACGATTTTCCCCGAATAAACAGTTAAACAATATTACCTGAGCTAGTAAATAGAACGCAAATATCTAAAAACAAAGATCGAAATTAATGACCAGCTCCGTGAACTTAATCCAGCAGTTTGGGACATTTCAGTAATATTAAAGAGACATTATGTTCACATTCGGGACTGGAATTAATGTGCCTTATTATTCACAAGCTCTCTAGACAGAACAGACAGGGGATACCCAGGAGCAAGTCACAATTTTTCAAGGGTAAAAAGATGTTGTTTTGATGTTGTGACGTCGAAACATCGTTTTTTGTCATTGAAAAAATGATACGTATTCCTATTGGGTAGTAATGAAGACTTGAAAGCATTTACGTCAAGCAAACAAATACTTCGCAGTATCGAATAAACGGGAAAGGAGAGGGGGGAGAGTGAACAAATTTCTAAGGCTGCCAAATAAACAGCGGAGTTTGAACAAATATTTGCCCACTTGGATATGCTTACCATAGTGGCCCAACCAAAAGATAGACGTTGTGTTAAAGCTCCTCCTAGAGTTGGGCCAATAACACTTCTAAAATACAAAAACAATATCAAAGAATAAACACACCCTCTTCAACCTATGGAAGTAATGTACCCTTTTTAATCTATGGGAGTAATGTACTCTTTTTAATCTATAGGAGTAATGTACCCTTTTTCCAGAGGTGGGGACGCAACATCCGCAGCATGGCTCTATGATCTTTTCACGACCATAATTAACCTTCGAGATGCCAGACCGCAAAACTTATACATGCCAGGTAGGGCATGTAGAGCACGTAGGGCACGTATGGCATGTGGAGCACGTATGGCACGATGGAACGTAATGTACACGGGCGCGTAGGGCAGGTTTAGTAGACTTCACATTATCAACAAAACACACGCCATATTTGATAAAATTCATTTCCTATTACTTCTATTTTTCTCAACGCAGTATGAAAGACTACCGAATACGGTTTGGGATACTCCCACGTACCGACCAGTTATTGCCATATATGGGAATACACCGTCCACATATTGCAATACATAGTCCATATATGGGAATACACAGTCCATATAGGAATATACCGTCCACATATTGCAATACACAGTCCATATGTGTGAATACGCAGTCCATATGTGTGAATACGCAGTATATATATATGGCAATACACAGTCTGTATATGGTAACACAGGTCATATATGGTCACACATAGTCCATATACGGCAATACACAGCCCATATATGGAGTTAACTGTAACGATGTGCTAAACTTTTATTTTGTGTTTCAAGGTGAATATATGACTTACCCTATACTGAAAGCTGCATTAAGTATTCCAGATAACATACTCCTTGTAGCTAAATCATCTGGCAAACCTGCATTTCTAAACGGAATAAAACAGTCGGTAATTTTATTATTTCACACATGTTAGGAAAGATAAACTTTAACTCTAATTGGACTTGACGCTAGTCAAAAGAAAATTAACACCACCCCCTCCCCCCCTCCCACAGTTAGTTCTATTAGGGTTAGACAAAATTAAGGTCTTCAAAGATTCTCCTATTTTCTTCCGATTATACCGTATAGTCCGACCCTGCTATTTATTAGACTGACTTAGATTTATTCACAGTCCGTAACCACTACAACCAATTAAGGGAGGATTCTTAGGTTGTTATCTGTTGAATCATATACCGTTTATAGTAATTAGTGCGTTGAAGGTGAGGTTTTTCTAGCAACTTTATTGCGGATTTTGAACTGGTTTTTAACCACTAGGATAAAGGTGCTTACTTACTTTGCTGATTGAAACATATCAGCTAATGCTGGAATAAACAACGGTGCAACACCCGAACCTAATACTGCCAGTGATATGCTGGTTGTAGATACTCGTCTAAATGTAGTTGTTAGGATATCTTGTGATAAACACAGTGTAAAAGCCAATCGAATACGGACCCGTATATCTCCGTATTTGGACTGTATATTGTCATATCGAATATCGAATACGGAGTTATACGGCTCCTTATTCGGCAGATTTCCACACTGTGGAAAATGGTTTTTGTGATCAAGACAACGAAGCAAACAGTCGAAGGTACAATACAGTTTTAGAGTTGGTGCAGAATGTGCGAATCCTTCTATCTTATTTTGCTTTATTCTTTAAAGCAATGCAGTAGAACCACTGACTTGGTTCAGCTTATCACACATCTAATCGAAACATGCAATTATACGCCTGCACAATGATATGCTGTTAGGTTGGTTTCTATTAGGAAGAAAACTCCGCACGAAAGCCAAAGTAAGACAATCTATTGATATAAATATGTGATGATATGGGATGTAAATTTCCAACTAATGGAATGTCTACATTTATTTTTTTGTACTGAATTATCCGCCTACGGGAAATCTACATTTTAAGCCAATTAAATTTGCGTATTTCCTGTATTGGCCCAATCAATATGGCTGCCAGTTAATAATTAATCTACATTGCACAAAAAAAACCTGTTTAACTTCCTCAGTAAAACACAAGAATAACAAAGCCTTCAAACATTGTTCTAGCATCTTAACTGCTCATTAGGCTATGTGTAATCTAACTTTTTACTTACTGTTTCATGTTAAATAAAGGTGAAGGTCCAATAAACAAGTATGCAGTAAAACAAATAAATTGACCAACAATGATAGCGATTCGCGAACTTAACTAAAAACAATGGGAGTATAATAGTCCTTTTCATAAAACAATGAAAACGAGACGTTCATTGTTCAAAGTAGAACTTAAATCACTGCACACAAATGAAGTTATTTTAATGTAACAAGTTCTACTTTGAACAGCGAACGCTACATTTTCGTTGTTTTATATTAACATATCAGACGTCACTCAGACAAAACAACAGTGAAATATCGCCTACCAAATTACGTACAATCAATCACAGCGGGAATGAATGCTAAATACGGATCAGTATAACTCCTTATTCGGACTTTGTATTGCCATATTTGGTTATAGTTACAGTTATACGGGTCTGTATTCAGTTGACTTTCACGCTATGAATACAAACAAACAACAATTTTTAAATTATAAATTCCAAACGTTAGTTTTCCAGGTATTTTTTCACAAATGTGCCCATTTATGTTCCAGAATTAATGATTTGCATCGACCCTGCTATTTCTTATGAATATCAGAAATCAAGAATCACCTTCTTTTTATCGATCAATACACCAATCATAGGAGCAAGAACCGTGTAAACACCAGGAGTAATGAGGAACAATAATCCAACAACCTCTGTAGATAAACTTTTCTAAATAAATATCATACAATTTCAGGGAACCAGACGGGTTTTAACTGTCATTATTTTGTTTATTTTCACATTTTCAAGGCGTAACGATAAAAACAATATCTTGTTCAGGGTCAGCAGTAAAAAGACTAAAACCATATACGTTGAAAACATTTTTCTACAACCGATCGCATAAATTATGAGACATTTTACGAATTTCAACAAGCAATACAAACCACAAGTAAAACGTAAATACGGAAATTGACCACTAGACGTCCTTAGAGATTTATTTCAAAGATTTATCCGAGTAGACTTAAGACTTAGGGCTTAGGATCTTAGGTCTTTTTGCAAACTTGACAAATTCTGCAGTTCCTAGCAGCCTAGTACCCAGGCTCTTGGAACAGATTCGATTTTTTGTGTATTTTGGTCACAAAGTTTCTGCAGAAACAAAGTGAGACAAAAAAATTAGAAAACACTTTTCTAACCGGAAATATAAATAAGGTTAAACATCCTTTCATAAACCAAAATTGACCGCCTCTTAAAACCACCTACTGACCGCCTGTTAAAACCACCTAATTACATAGCCTTCTTTTAATTTACATGTGATGTATAATTTGGAAGTTTAATTCGTCTTCGTCTTCGTCTTCCGGATGTTTTAATTATGAACATATTTCAACGTAAGCTACAATAATAACAACAATAAACTATAACAACAACAAAATTAATAACAACGCATGATCCAGTGGGCAAAAACCTATTCAAAGTTCGCAGTAAAGGTGCTAGAATTCTAGCTGACTTTGAACAAGTTTTTGCAATTGGGAATACGCAAATAAGTCACTAATAAGATATGCATCGATATCAATAATTTGAGTGGATATTTCTTGTCCGTATGTTATCCATGAACATTGCTCCACGCGCTTAAATCCATGCCAGGTATTGAGCGACATTCTTTTCTCTTCACTTTTCCAGGTACCACAAAAGCTTTCACCTGCATTGATACGGCACCTTTCAAATTGTTACAAAGCACTTTTGCTAAACTCATTTTCTTTATTTCGATAAGTTGTCGTTTAGAAAACACTCTTGGATTTTCATAATAAAATCGATCTCCATCTCTCAATCCTTCAAACTGACGCTTAACAATGCATTGAAATGTTTTACCCATCTCTTTACCATTACTATGTATCTCAGCCATACCAGCAGCAAATAAATCGATATCATTCGGATATTTATACAGCTTTTGTAGCTCTGTAATTGATTTTTGTGGCATAATTCCCCGTAAATCCTTGAAACTTTTCAATGCCTTTAATTTACATTCTTTCCTCCAATGACCATATGTCGGTATACCATGATCTCTTCCACGGTTTATATTCAAAGCGGTCAAATCTCTATAGGTACTCTTGCCAGGTGGCACGAATAACTTTCTGGCTACACCAAATGAGAACAGTGTATCAACATCTTGCGATTGGTTACCAAGTAATCCATACATTATGGGTTCTACACCATCACGTCGCAAAATTGTTGAATTAAAAAAAGTAAACTGCAATGGTACAGGTTCTGAAACTTTGTTAAATCCCTGGTCAAGCATTGCCCATGAGTTTGGTACCAAGCTATGGCCGTATCTGAATGCAACAGTTGAGAAAACATTTCTAATAGAGGCATCCGCACGACGATTATATTGGCTATAAGGTTTGAGGTGGACCAAAAATGGTAGGTATTCTGTGTAGACGATATGTTGCAATAATGCACCATTTATCTTTCTTGCCGTTTCAAAAATTTTATGTTCACTCCATCTTTTGTTTAGTCGTTTTAACTTTTTAGCAAGGTAATTATGATTTCGTACCCACAATATATGCATGGATGTTAAAGCAATATTTTCATCTCCTCTTTCATCTCCTACAAGCGAACAACCGACAGGATTCCTGCATCCTGTGTCAGTAAACCGTTTTGCAACTGGTAACAATTGATCGGTTGTTATTTTTAATTCACCACTTCCTGAAAAGAAAATTAAAAGAGAATTAAGTTATTGTCAATTATTTTATTTCTTTAATTGTTAGTGAACACCATTTGATTTTAGTTGATATGAACTCCAAAGCTAACTGATAAATAATGTGCCAATGCACAACGCCAAAGTGTTTATGTCCCAGATCTGTAGTGGTGTCAGAGTAATGAAACTGAATCCCAAAGGACCCCAGATAAAATAGGGTTAATAATTACAACGTAATTCGCACGTAAACCAAACCAAGACAATGCATTGGTAGAAATTGATACAATGGTTTTCTTACCATCAAGTTTTTTAAGACTTTGATGTGTCTTAAAGTCATTGCTGTAAATTTGTGATCCATCAATATATGCAGATAATAAGTTAATCTGATTACGTCTTTTTCTCAATCCAGGTTGACAAACGGCTCTAGATCTCGAAAATTCGGTGCATGTTGAACCAGTGCGTGTAAACTTTATCGGAAAGCATGGATACTTGTAAGCTGTAATTGACGAACAACTAAAGAGAGGAAATATTTGTAAAATATCTCTTATATAGTTCGACTTTTTCTGAAACTCTCAAGGATAGGTACATATTGTTCCTTAGGCTGGACACATTTTGTTCTCCAGGCGGCTGGTCACATTTTGTTCATTTTGTTCAACCGTTCAGCTATAATTTGTTAAGGCGGGTTTCCACTAGGCGAATTCGTTCGTACGAGTTCTAAATGAAGCCAGTACATTAGTTGAAAGCGACGTCACTTGTTAGGTAACGTCGCTATCAACCAATGTAATGGCTTCATTTAGAAGTTATGTAATTGAAATAGAGTTAAATAAAAACCAGACATAATTTAATACCAAACAAAACGAAACAAAATATACATATACACACAAAAAATAAATAGAAAAAAAATCGAATAAGTTCTAATTGAAAACAACCACAACAACTACAATTACTGAACACTTATATCCTCGTATACCTGAAAACAACAACAACACACGGTCCAAATATGAGAATATTTGGGACCGAATTTGACAACATGAGTACTTACTCTTTCTTGCTGGATACACATTTACCATGTGGAGTTAACGTCATATCATGATCTAAGAATTGTCCAAATGTCATAAAAATCACCGAAAGACTCGCTTGATTTTTGCCGTTTTGTTGAGTTACTTCGAATAACGCACGTGACACTTCGTGTGGTGTTGGAACGGGAGGTTTATAGTAGCTCCCAGGAAATCCACGTGGTGTGTCAACTTTTCGTCGGTCATAATAATCAGCACCTAAAAATGAAGCAGTACATAAAAACCCGTCATATATACATATAAAGAAAGATGTTAATTCATTTTTATTTAGCGCAAAGGAAGATAAAAAGTACACCTAAAGAGAAGATGATCATAGCAAGAGTTGAGTCCAATAAAGGGTTCCAAAAGTAAATAGAAAAAGCAAATTTGTCATAACATCTTTACGGCTCTACATAATAAAATTCAGAGATTTGGATGGAGCTGACTTTGTTGTATGCTTATGGTGAGTAAGTAGCACAAATCTTTTATAAGCGACTAAATCTGATGAATTGCAAAAAGAAGCTAAAGAATGACAAAAAAACTAATTAAATAATTAATTGTTTACAAACTTATTAAATATATATGCACGCAATATTCGAGAAAATAATTTAAGATCAATTTTGTAAATGTTTGACAATTAGGCCTCGTGTATTTTGGATTGTGTGTGTTCTATATTTTTAGTTGGCAATGATATAGCAAATAATATTTCTGTTCTCTATCAAAATTTGATCTACAGGAATAATAAATGTCGTAAACTTTCGACAATAGGTCTTCCCAATTTATAAGCCTTGCATGTATCTTATATAAGAATACTACACATTTTGAACAATTTCATACAAAAGTTGTATAAAGCTAATCGACCACGAAGACAACCACATTTAGTAAAATATATCCCAAGCAGCTTAAGTTGTTTATCATAGCTGTACTAAACATTTGTCCAAGGTTAATTTCCTTAAAGAGGTTTTGCGCCTAATGAACCACAGAAATACGTCGTTTTCACGTCGTGACGGAAATTAGGTTTGTTACAAAAGCAAAGTGTTTTGTTTGATTTAAAAAAAACTGAATTTCGCCTACGCGTTTCTTTTATACAAACAACATCTTGTTAAGCTTCACCGGGCTGAAAATTGGCCCTTTTTTGTTCAAGCTCTTGGAAAGTACAAAGATTTGCAAAACATCAAATGTGTATAAAAAAAGTAAATGACCTAAAACGTTGACTAAACTTGTTTATACAAATATGAGGAATCTTATTTGAAAGTAAGCATCACCGGGCATCAGTCAAAATCTACTGATGTTTATAAAGAAAAACATGTACTTGAACAAAAATGAATCTGCACAGAAGAGTGTCAAAGAGCTTGGGATTGGTTTCTTCGGTACGAACAACCAATCTATTGCAAGATCGTTAACTCAGTACTCCTCTATGTAGACAGTTACTTACGTAGATATCGTCCTAATTCTGTATGCGCAGCTCCTTGTGTTCTCTTTCTTAAATTGTTACACGTTCCATCAATCGTTCGAAAACTTGATTTACGATTATATCCTTTACAATTTGCACATCTTATTACTGGATCACAATTTTTCAATGTATTACCTTGATGTAGAAAATACATTTATTATGATCTGCAGAGAAATTCAAATAGGCAAAAAGTTTTTCAAACTCCGAAGTAAAGATGCTTAAACATAGCCTGTTCCACAGAATCTCCTCGCAGCAAATAACTGCCCCGCCAGACGTGGAGTTTGTGGAACAGGGTACTTGAACAGCATTGTTCTAGCGCCATTACTGCGAACGATGAACAGGTTTCTTGTACTGGAGTGGTTTATTTCCATGATTTGCAACTGATCGGCTTCTTTGGTAACCAACTGCAAGATGGAACGAAATTCCAAATCGAACAAAAAACACGAGTTGATGAGTATACAGAGGACAGATCATGACCAATAAACGTCAAAATGATGTCATCTTATCTCTAAGATAAATTTTATAGATGTATGATTCAACGATCTTGTAATTCTTTTTTCCGTAGCAATCAATCAGTTGCATCCTCATTGAAATTACAAACTTCCACAAAAAGACCTTATTTTTACTTAACCATGAATAAAAAGCGATATAAACAGAAACAGAATTAATCCTATTTTATCTGAAATCTTTTAGGTAGCATGTGTATTTTATCTCTGTGTGTGTGTGTGTGTGTGTGTGTGTGAGGCGGAATTCTCAACTCCCTAAAGTTTAAACTACTTTGAATTTCTTAATAGAATTTAGCACAGTTAATGAAACCCAAATGTTCAAAATTTATTAGACAATAGACCATTATCTTTCTATTGTCTTGAGAACAATAAAATTCCATGAAAATAATAGAAAATTCTATTCACAGGTCACCTGCAGCGGCCACCAATTTTTATAAAAACCGTTTTACATATTGCACCAGACTTGAGAAATTTCAGTCAATTTTAAGTGCAATTACTTTCGAAGTTATTTTCAGTTTTTCGCATTTATTTAATTTTGCGTCGTTCTCAATGCTTCAAATTATTTCGTGATTTGCCAAAATATTTGATAACAATTGAAATCGTGGATTTTTTTGATTGCGGATATTTTAGGACATTTCTGTTCGTGAAAATTTTTACACTTGTACTTTTTTAAAAAAACAATTAAATTTGAACAATGGAGAAACCAATATCTTGACTCATCGTTGACAAATAAACGATCCATAAACGATCCATTTTTTGTTACATAAAGATCGTTCAATTATCAGAAAATTAAGTTACTATGTTACTGAACTATTATGACTAAAGCGGAAATCCTGCATGGAACTCCTTCACGATATTTTTTTTTCAATGGAGAATATGGAAATGATGGATAAAGGACTGATTTTAGAAATAAATTTTGTATCAAAAAGTAAAAAAATCTTAAGCCTGTAGAGTATTTGAAAATGAAGCTAAGTTTACAACGACGTCATGCAATCTCGTGGGTTTTTAACGATAGCTCTACATGTTTTTAATAATTAGTTTCAGCCATTGAAATATTATCCATGTAGCACACGAGATGGGTAAAACGTTGAAACAACCTCAAAACGACGTCACAATGTCGATTTGACGTTGTTTCGACGTTGATCTAACATCGTGTACTTAGATTTGTCACCCGTATTTATCTGCCTGCTCTTTTTCCACAATTTTAAAGATTGTTTTTTTTGTTTGTTATTTTGTATTTTGACAAACCTCTAAAATAAGAAGATTAAAAGAAGTTTTACAAGTTTGAAATATCAGGGGTTCTGACGCCACGAAAGATATAATTATCGAGCAGATAAGATAAAGACTTTTGTGATACAAGGTGTCAGTACCGACAGTTGCTTAGGATCAGCTGAAAAATTGTTAACAGTTGCTAAATGTTTTGATAGATATATTTACTTTTGAAAGAAAGATAATAGAAACGTCAGGTATGTACTTTACCTTTTATTGCCCAAAATTTCAACAAGCTCAGGCTAAACTCACTGTGAACTATTCAAATAAAATAATTGATAAAGAATTTTTCTCAACTACCGAAATGATAACTCATAGACAAACTTACCTGGTTTAAATACTTTTTTGTCACACCAAATAGTAGCAATACAGAGTAGATATAAAATTGCAGTGAAAGTCTTCATGTTTCTGATAAGGAAAGATAATGCTAGCTAAGTTTAGAAAAAATATATCTTCTGTAGTTATTGTTGTTTAACCTTCCTTCTTGTTATTTGCTACATTATTCAACTTTACTACGTTTATATCCTAATGTGTTCTTGATGTTATATAACTTGGTAATTAATGTGATTATAAGCCATTGTTAGAATATCATTAATTGCACCTTTTAATAATTTTTAATAAGCCTGGCCGGTACAATCAAATAACATAAACGCGTACAAATAAATAATTAACAATAAACTTCGAAACTCATATTGTTAGGAGAGGAAAATTACTGGGTACAAAATTGGAATAGAGTGTGTAACAAAAACACGAAAACTCTTACATATGACAAAATTGAGAGAGCCAGATAATGTTGAGTGGAAAAATTTCTCTCAAAATTCCATTTTTTATACCGATGTCAATTTCTGCCAATAGAATGTCTTCTTTGGATTTCAATCACCTGGAGGTTATAGAGTTCATGATCTTCGTTTTCACGAACGTAATTTGTTTCATTCGATATTAGTTATATCAAGTAAGTAAGTAAGTAAGTTGGCCGACCGCAGTCGAAGGCGACCCGAAGTCTCTTTCATTAGCTTCTACCACGAGGGTAGGGGAGGGCACCACTCTTTTTCCAGATCAAGTTGACCTATTACCCCAGCATGCTGGTACTCATTTTACCGACCACGTATGGATGAAAGGCTGAGTCAA
>JAULBZ010006679.1:0-12151 GCA_032360805.1 Neoturris breviconis | reverse complement strand
CTTAGTTTCCTATAATAATAATTGCACATATATAATAATAATATTATTAATATAATAATAAGTCCATATATATTATGGCAATCTATTTACATGGGTGGACTTTAAACGGGTGTGGGAGTGTATGGGGGGGATTTCCCAACTTGATAAAGTCATGAATACACCCTCGGAACACTACATATCTTTTTACCCCGGACACCCCCATGAATGTCCGAAGGATCTGCACCCTCCTTGCAGTTCTTGAAATGTTTTTATTGGAAAAACCCCGGACTACTTAAAATGGTCCTTTTCAGAGGGAGAAATGTTATGCTTAAATTAGTGTTCCAGAACAAGAAGAACCAATATAATATTAACACTCACCGCTTTATAATACCCAAAC
Source organism: Neoturris breviconis (assembly GCA_032360805.1). Lineage (NCBI taxonomy): Eukaryota > Metazoa > Cnidaria > Hydrozoa > Anthoathecata > Pandeidae > Neoturris > Neoturris breviconis. The sequence continues at coordinate 11,775 of JAULBZ010006679.1, read as the reverse complement.
AATTGATTCTTGTGTCCAACCATTTTGGTTCTATGTGCACAGACTGTTCAAACCAGTTCCAAATTAAAAACTTTTTTTGTATCCAAAAAGGATGAAAACTTGTCTTTAAACAGTGTTACTTCCGTACTTATACAAAATTTCCAAGATATATCATAAAGGCTGTCTAACTAAAGTCTGAAAAATCAAAAAACATGCCAAACCATACTCTCGTGTTACTTCTTTCGTCCTTGAAAGTACAATGAGTGATGACCACATTTTTGGAAAAAAAGATTTCGAATGTTCTTGTAAATCATTATGGAAACTTCCTTATATAGGAAATTGTTCCGTAATATTCTGTAGACCAAGTTTTTACGGAATTCCCATATATAAAACTTCTGGCACTTTTCGCGAATTATATCGATCGTGTTCCGCACCCGGGAATTATAGCGCACCCTGGTATCTCCATAGGCACACCCATGTTTTCTAAGAATCAAGACAAAGTTCATTTTGAAATCAATGCATGAGAAATCAGAAATCAGAATTGCGCCACTTCAGCTATTTTATCAGTGTGTAAGAGTTATTGAGCAAATTTCCGGTCCCGTGGGCCGAAAGTGGCCTTGGGTTTGTTTGGAGAAGCTTTTTGGTCAGCAGTTTTTAAATACAATAACGTAAAAAGTCACCAATTTTAGGCTTAATACGATTAGTGGATCAGAAGTTATACAGAAATATAGGGGGTTGTGGTACAAAGTACCCCTCCTTCTTGGGTAAATAGGGTTAATTGTTAGTTAATTTTTGGTTAATTCTTTTTCTAAAATTATATAATATCTGCTGTCTTTATTTAATTTATTAATTCTCTTTATTTAACTAATTAAGGGGGAAACCCCCCTCTAATTTTTATGTTTAATATCATAACCTAAAAATTTTGCGTAATGTAATTTCCGGTTTTGGTAACAAATTTTGTTAGTATGGAAAAGCAAAGCGTGGTAAAATTGTTGCTACCATGTCACAACATGGTAACAAAAATGAGGATTGAAATTTTAGCTTATTTAGCCTAGTACTTTACTAGACGAGTAACGCTTAAAACAGGAAGAAGGTGGTGGAATCCACCTTCCCAGGCCAACACATCTTTGTAATACTTTAGACCCACATAAATAATAAATACATAGTGCACTTCCTTCTGGCAAAAACAAAATCTCGTCCTGATATAACCCTATCTGCTCATCTATATGGCCACTAAACAAATGATTCCAAAGTTATATAAGCCGTGGGTTTCATGTTTACAATATCACGAGATAATAAAACATTAATAAAATAATGTAATTCTCCCATTAATGCTAACCGCGAAAAAATATTGACGCATGGAACATTCTTGTTGCGTAATTAAAGCAGAATCCAGTGGAATGATGTTGTTCTATCGTCTTTACTGCGGACATTGAACAAGTCACTCTTAATATCCACTCGCTGCGAAAGACCAAAGAAGATATTCCATCGGCGTCATACATTTTTGTATAAACGCTGAAGTCTTGAAACTTTGTCACAATTAGTGTATTCTTAATTTACACATTTTTGGAGCTATAACACGTGATCCTCCAAATTTATTGGTCATTTCTTGAAACCAGCTTTCAAGAAAAAAAAGTACAAATGTTAATCATTCAATATTTATCATATAGATTTCCCACTTTTAGCAATGACTAATTGCATCATTTTCTTTGTGTTGACATAACTATTACGTCACCTTATTATGACGTCATTTGCTAATTTTGGCGCTACGACCTAGAAAATTATTTGATATGATGTGTATAGCTAGAAATTACTTATCCTAAAATGAAATGTTTTCGTATTGGTTTGATCTATCGATACTCCCGAATACTTGTTACAGAAGTTTTACAGCTTACTGGACGAAGTTTTGACATCATAGTCACAAATTATATTAATCCTGTGAAGTTTGTTTATAATTACGCAATTAAATCATTGAAAGAGTACAACTATATTTCTATGTTTTCAATTTAAAGGTACAAAATCACTTTTAGATTTTGTTTGGAAATATCTTCCTACTGAAGTCCATATGAAAGTTTAACTTGGTAATAACATATTCGGGAAGTTTTATTCCATAACAATGAATACTGGGAGAGATATAAGTGGTCAAAGTTGTAGGAAATTTTGTATTTTCTATGCTCACTGTGTGGCGACCATCTTGTTTGGCTAAACAGTTTCCATTTTCAGGGAAAAGAATTGCTGAATTTGACACTTGAAATATTCTGAGTATGATCAGTGTGTGTCACTTGTCAATTTGACATAGATTTTGAAAATTTGGCCAAAAAAGGTGATTATGCACCTTTAATTTAGGTATGTGTTTGATGAGAAATTTAAACTTTAAATTAAACATAAGATATGATAGACGAACGGATAGAGAACCGACTTTGAGCTACAGGGTTAGTTATCTTTTGTTTTTCGCGCTTTCGGAAGCTTTGTTCGAAAACAATTGCGAATTATAATTTATCCAATCAGATTGCGTTAACCTAATTTACGTAAACATTCCGATCGAAGAAAAAATCTAACATTCGAAGTTCTTATTTCGGCACATACACAAGATGGTTGCTGTAGAAAACGATTCTTTTGATCTTGAAAATATAGATTTTTAACGATAATTTTGAGCTGTTTCTTGACTAGACAGAATTGTCTTGACTAGACAGAATTGTCTTGACTAGACAGAATTGTCTAGACAGAATTGTCTAGACAGAATTGTCTTGACTAGACAGAATTGTCTTGACTAGACAGAATTGTCTTGACCAGACAGACCAGGGATAGTCCTTGTGGAAAACATATGGAAACATTAATTTATCTACCCATTACATACACATTAAAATTAGTGCACATATGTTAGTCATTTTACCATCCAAACTAAAGGGATGGCTGTTACAGAAACTACCATTTTTCACGTGGGGATTGGGACACAGACAATTCTAGTACATACCACATAAGAAGTTTGAAAAAGACTGACTGTTTTGAAAAAAATATTTGAATTTAGAAAAAAAGCGGAAGTGGCAATGACATACCGTAATGCTTCGATTAAACGCCGGGGGCATTTATTAAATATTTTCATTTGCAAATGGGGCGTTTAATCGAGGGGGCGTTTAAAAGAAGGGGGCGTTTATTAAAAAATATAAGAATTGCGAATTGTTATTACAGTAGTAAAAAACAAAATACAAACAAAAAGTGTAATGTTCAACAGTTAACAATTCAATTTCCTCATCTATATCGTCTTTGTCAATGATATTAAGTTGTGGTGCAGCGTCAGCGATATCATTTTCGGAAATTTCAAACGAGTTCAAATCAAGTTCCTTATTTTGGAGCAGCATCGTCTGGTTTTTCAAAAGATTCGATCCTGCATCAGTTAAAGCCATAAGGCTGCTACGGCAGCATTGCTGCTGTTTCAAATAAACGCCCCTTTTAAGAGAGTTAAAGAGAGCTTAAAAGAGGGAGTGCTTAGGGGGCGTTTAATCGAGGGGGCGTTTAAAAGAAGGGGACGTTTAATCGATGCATTACGGTATACAACTCACGCAATTACTGACCACAAGTTATAATATTCACTAGAAAATAAAATAACTCGATGTTTTGCAAAGAAATAACGATGTTCCGCGCTTGGTAACGATGATCCTCGCTTGGGAAAAACATGAAGTCATTCGCATGCGTTGTCACTAAATATCTGAATCGTGTTTTTAGGTTAGGATTTCGAATTGTTCTCAATTTTTCACAAAGAAATACTGATGTTTCCGATTGGGAAACAATCAAGTTACCCGCATGCGCAAACTCTAAACTAAATTATGGTCTAATATGATAACAGGTAATAAACGCACTTTATTTAAGGTGGCAGTTAGGAGGTTGGTAAAATTGTCTCAATTTGGTGTACTTTAAGAGCACTAACTTTTGCGGGCACAAACTTTCGCAAGGTAAAAAATTCGCGAAATGTTTGGATTTTACTTTCGCGGATGAAGAAAAATAATGCAATTCGCGAGGCATAAACTTTTTTGCGAGTGAAGGAATACAAAAGAATTCGCGGGCATAAACTTTCGCGAGTGGCAAAGATAACATATATTATATATATTTTTATCAACATTTACTGGTACAATGAGGGCTAAAAATAGCTTGTAGCGTAGTAGTAAAGATGCCTGCTACTGTTAAAAACCACATGCTGATTGATCGTTATGCTGAGCTTGTAAATTAGCGGTACACAGAACTTTCAAGAAGAAATAGTTTTAGGCTCGTTTCTTGTTGCCATTCCAAGTCCTGTTTGTCAGGTTAAAATTTACAAACCGAAAAAAGCTGTAACTAAAAATACAAACAAAAGTTCCAGAACCGTGGATATTCGGGACAAGTTCGGGAGGGTTACGCAATAACCTACTCCGGAGCCTGCTGATGTATCAACTACTATTGTAATTGACTAATCAGCAATTAGCGATATCAATTACTTTAGAGGAGAGTACTTAAAAATGTCTAAAATCAAAGTCTCAAAAGTTAAAAACCGGACAGTTTCCGTTGCAAATTATCAGGCTCAAAGTTGATGTTTTGCACAGAAAAAAAAAAGCCTAATGTTAAAATATTGTTTGTTTGTTTTTGTTTCAAAGACAATACGATCATTAAAAAACTCGAAATTTTAGGGCATAAACTTTCGCGAATGAAGAAATGTGAAATATTTCGCGAGCATAAACTTCCGCGAATAAGGCTTTTTAGAATTTCCAAAAGCATAAACTTTCGCTAAAAGACCCTAAATTCGCGAAACTCGGGAAAGTTTGTGCCCGCGAAAGTTTGTGCTCTTAAAGTATTTCGAATATAGCCCCAGTAACCAGTAAATAATAACGTTTTTAAACAATTTTAATGATGACAATAATATTTTCAAAAGTTAAAAAAAATAAAGAAAGAAAAAATAGACGATTTGGAGTACAGGGTCCATAGCAACAGGGACCTAAAATACACGCTGCGGATAAAACCCCATAGTAACCGTTCGTTTTTAGACTTGATCAGTATGCTTACCAAAGTTATATGTGTGCACTAAGGTGTTGTTATTTTTCACTTTCGCAATGGTGGTCATGGTAACTAGCAAAAACGTTTTAGCAAAGAAACTGTCTGATAATGCGAGGGTATTACAATTTTAGAAGCATATATTGAAAATATGGAAAAAATATTATATTTCAGCAAAACTCCATCGAAAAAATGCTGACGTCAGCGTAATTATGCTAGTAGTAGTCTCTTTTCTGTATTAAAGCGTTCCAATTAGATCAAAATATATTCGTGGCAAGTTTCAAGTTGATTGCATTATCCAATCAGATTTTACGAAGGAGGCCTACAAGCCGCTACTCCGGGTGTAGAATTTTCAAACAATACCGGGTTAGGTTGGATTAAGGCTTTTTGCAAACTCGAAACATTTTGTTGTTTCTTGCTAATCAGATTTTGAGGCTTTTTATCCAAGTTAAAATTCCGATTTTTGCACAAACACAACACTTTTTTCAACATGTTTTTTGTTGGGGATTGCAGGGTTGCTTTTTCTTATATCCTCTCTTGCCTTCGGTATCTAACTATAACTGAGAAAATATACCTTTTGTGCATTAATCTCACTGTGATGAAGCATACACGGAAATCAGGCATGATTTGACTTGTACCAGACAAAAATGTCATTTTTTCTAACGAAAACAATGAATAAAAAATAACGTTTCCAAATCAAATTTTCGACTAAAAGTTTTATCTGATCATGTTTTGAGTCTGCGGATGCCCATAATTTTTTTCTGTTTCTAAATATTAAGATTTACTGGAAATTCTTACCGATTTAGAAGCATTTAGTGCGCGCATGCGTATACAATAGACTTGATTTTGTGCCATACGAGAATATCGATGTTTCTTAAGGCTGAAATACACGATCATTTTAAAATGATCATTTTGTTTCATCGTTTAAAATGATGTGAATACCTGACTACACGAATCATTTAAAAATCTTCTTTTGTGTGTTAAAATAAACTGTTAAACGAATAAAAATTTGTGGAAAACAATAGAGTCTAGAATTTTCTATTCAAAGTTCACCATTTTAAAATGATGAAAGTCATTTGAAATGACCTGTACTTTTCTTCATTTTTTCATGAAATACAGTCATTTTTAAATGATCATTTAAAAATGGCATTGTCTACCTACCGGACCCAGACCCGGACCCCGGACCCCATAAAAACCAGGTCTTGATATTTCCAGAAATAGTATTTCCTGGTTTTGATTTACAAGGAAATTTGTCAACATGATCAACTATTTAAAATATAACAAATAACTGACAAAATATTTGACAATTGACCACGCCCTGTCACGTCATAGGATATAATCATAAATAACACTTCCTGTTATCTGCTGGACATGAAACTCTGTCAGTTTGACACATTGACTAAGACAAAACACTTTTTGGAATAAAATTTAACAATGGACCACGCCCTGTGAAGTCATATGATAAATTCAGAAATAGCACTTCATGTTATCTGTTGGACACGAAACTCGGTCAGTTTGTCACATGGGCTAAGACAAAACACATTTTGGAATAAAATTTGAAAATTGACCACACCCTATGACGTCATAGAATAAAATCAGAAATAGAACTTCATTTTGGACGTCGCGTGCCCACTGGAATTGTTCTCTCTTGCTAAACACCAAACGAAACTTTGTACAACCAATTAACTAAATTCTTTGATCAATACATGCAAACCAAACAATCTCCATCGTAGACAGCACAAAAAACATGCCTTAATAACTGCACGCGACGATGCAGTTTAGGCAGAAAATGAGCTTACATTGCACAATATCACTTCCGAAATAATACTTCATCAAAACCATGCAGAATTAGAAGCAAAATAGTTTACATTGCACCACTATGCAATTACTACTTCCACAGTATTTACTCGTGATTCAATCATGCAGAAATTAGTAAAAGAACGAAAGAGCAAATTACTCAGTCAATGTTATTCAAATTTATATTTTATTTCATTTCGATTATAGAATAACCTTCAATGAAATTGAAGTCCTATTTCTGGTCACAGGGCGTTCTCAATTGTCAAATTCCATCCAAAAAAGTGTTTTGTCTTAGTCCATGTGTCAAACTGACCGAGTTTCGCGTTCAACAGATAACAGGAAGTGCTATTTCTTATCCTATGACGTCATAGGGCGTGGTCAATTGTCAGATGTTATCCCAAAAAGTGTTTCGTCTTAGTCCATGTGTCAAACTGACCAAGTTTCGTGTCCAATAGATAACAGAAAGTGCTATTTCTGATTTTATCCTATGACGTCATAGGTCGTGGTTAATTGTCAAATTTTATTCCAAAATGTGTTTCGTCTTAGTCAACGTGTCAAACTGACCGAGTTTCGGGTGCAACAGATAACAACAGGAAGTGTTATTTCTGGTTTTATCCTATGACGTCATAGGGCGTGATCAATTGTCAAATTTTATTCCAAAATGTGTTTCGTCTTAGTCCATGTGTCAAACTGGCCGAGTTTCATGTCCAACAGATTACAGGAAGTGTTATTTCTGATTTTATCCTATGACGTCACAGGGCGTGGTCATTTGTCAAATACTTTGTCAGTTATTTGTTCTATTTCAAATAGTTGATCATGCTGACAAATCTCCTTGTAAATCAAAACCAGGAAGTACTATTTCTGGATATATCAAGACCTGTCCGATCAGGAAAATAATGTATTTACAGGGTCTGGTTTTTATGGGGTCCGGTTTTTAAGGGGTCCGGTTTTTAAGAGGTCCGAGGTCCGGGTCCGGTAGGTAGATGATGCCTATGATAGTTACCTTCAGTCAATTACTACATTTACAACCTCGTTCCCAGGCTTCAATAATTGCCGCGACTAATGTCACAAGTCAAGTAGATATAATGTTTTTTTTTTATAGCTATGTTTCCAAATGGCCCCACGATGATGTCAGGAATAGTTATTGGGATGATTTCGATTTGAAACATCAATTTTAGTCACAGTTTTGTTACTCGCAGTCTTGTTACTATGATTCAATAAAGTCGAAATGTCAACACGATAGAAATACACTCTCTTCCATCGTAATAAAAATAATAAAACAAGCAGAATATGGAAGAAGTGTTGTTTTTTTTGAATTTGAATTCGCGTTCGAATTTGTATATGAATTCTTTATTGTTTTCAAATATATAGCAAAATAAAAATAAAATAATATACATATAGTTTTTTTGGTCTGTAAAATATAAATTTTGAATTTTTAAAAAAAACCCTGAAAAATTTGGTCTGTAAAATATTACTTCAGACGGTGTGGTTCATAGACGGTGGACACGAACGATGGCACAATCGGATTCAATAATACAAAGTGTATGCCGCATAATTTAGGCGTCAATCAATATCTCGTTTTTCTCATTAGTCAAGGACAGGTGTTCTCTCAAAAATCATACTCACACTTTTTTAAAATAGAGCATAGAAATATGAATAGAGAGATTTGTCCTGAATAAAAGGACAGTGAGAGAAAGTGTATATCGTTGTTACATCGTATATAATTGCTATATCTTGTTTTATCGTTGACATGTCAATATGCCAAATTTAGGCCATTGCATTCGAATTTTAACCAAGTATTGTGCTTAGCTGCCAAGTATCAAAGTGTAACTCTAACTGGAAGTAGGCTTTCTAAAATAGGTATGATGTCATCATGACGTCATCAGTGCCAAATTTCATTGCATTCGAATTCTAGCAAGGCATTTTGCCTACCTGTCAAATTTTGAAGATCAAACTCCAATCGGATGTATCTGGTGCATGAGATGCATCTGGTCTGTAAATTTGTTTTTGTGGACGGTGGTTTTGGAAAATGGCGCCTAATGCCATATTTAGTTGACATTAATTTAGAAATATTGAATGCGAGTAAGATGTCTGCACGTGGGTAAACACATGGGAATTGTTTATCATTCTAAATAATAACAGTTTTAATTAACCTCGATTGTCGGATTGTGATCGCTCGTTTATTACTGACAGGAATCCGGCCACCTGTGTGTAGACCAAGCGAACGAACGTAAATTACGTTAAATAATAAATAATATAAAGATAAATAATCTCCAATTATACCGATATGATTTTAAAATCGTAAAGGAGACCAGACCAGGCAAGAATTTGTTTAAATTACCAGCAGATCATATTTTATATATACGCGCATAATTAGTTTGATTCATTTGTTATGGTTTCTGTAGAACTGAATCGAACCTCTGGAGAGGAGAGTGATTCAGGAGGGGAAATATATTAATTCTTGTGAAAAAGATAGATGCGACGAACGTACGCAAGGAAGTTTTAATATAGAAAACAAGCAAGAAATTTGAAAGGAACTATCTATTAGATTTAAAATATCATAGCTAGATGTTGTTGCTTAAAGGTATGGTGTAGTTGGTCTCGTTTTATTTTCTCGTTCGCTGTGGTAGAAAACCCTCGTGTTTTCCCTATTCTGTTATGGTATTTTTCTTCTCTTAATAGGAATTTTGGCTATTCCATAGTCTGCATGACTAAAAAATGCAAAGTTTTGCGTGTTGTATACTCTAATTGTCATCAATGTATCTACGTGGCTTCGCCGTCAATTATGATAATATTCTGTCAGGGAGCATGTAAATTTTTGGCTGAACTTGTCTTGACAATCTTCAGGAAGAAAGGCTTAACTTAGACTCTTGTCAAATACGAAAGAAACGTAGCGATGAACCCATACAGTTTGACTTCGTCCAAACTAATTTATAATTTAATTATTTTGATACGTTGCCATATAAAAACTATGTTTACACTTGTTCGGACTGGCTCGGTGTATAATTAAGCATGCTTAATTTTTGAATTTTTGTTGCAAAACGAATATGGAAGTTTTAACATTTTATTTATTTATTTTTTTTTTTAAACTTTAAAAATACTTATTCATATTTTGCGTTGTTGTTTTCTCCGAACGTTATTTTTTGAACATATTATTTGCACGCTTTAAGATCTATTGTGTAAGAGCAATTTTAACGAATTCTATTGGCTATAATTACAATACGGTATAATTTAATTAAAAAATCTATGTGTTGAAATAACTACAAAGGAGAGTTTGTATTTTATGTTCAATAGATAAATTTTAGTTCAGAAAAGTCGGTATGGTGTATTTATTATATTGTACCATGGTCTACAGTTAGAGGGAATAATTATTTCCTCAGCTCGTTACCATTTTAAAATATTCAAAGCGTTGTAACAAAAACCAGTTCGTATAAGCGAGAAATCTTCACATCTTTTAAAAGCCTTGAGTACTTTGCGCACAAAAATTTGTGTTTGTCTTCGGTATTCAAGCTTTACGTTTCTTTGATACGCGCCGAATTAACCCTATTTTACACAGAGTATTTGCTGAGCATATACTACCAGGGGGAGGGGGCACGAATGCCCTATCCCCTTAACCCTATACCGTAATGCATCGATTAAACAACCGGGCGCTTATTTAATTTTCGAGCCTGAAAAAATTTAGAAAAATAGAATAAACACCACAATGAAATGCTCGTATTATACTGTTTCTTCTTTTCGTGCTCAATATCTGCATCTTCATCATTTGAATTTTCATCTAACAGCAAAAAACTATATATGGATTTTCGTTTTCACTAAAAAAGTTTCGAAAAAGGTTAGTGCGAATAAGCGAATAATTTTGGCGAAAGGGGACGCTTATTCGAAGGGGTGGCGTTTAATCGACGCATTACGGTACATGCTTGGCTTTTGGGGGCTCCTCAAAGCATGTTTTTTTTACGCAAGATTTCCCACTTTGAAAATAGGTGATTTCAGGTAATGACCCATATCTTTTGATCTACCAGAGGTATGATATTCAACTTTCGTTAGTATGTGTCAAATAGATTTATGTTAAAACTAGGTATTCCAAACGGCTAACCTATTTAACTTGAAATTTTATGCCAACGGATTCCGTCCCTCCCCTACCACATGTTTCATAGTAACTTCCGCACATCGAAAGCGATGATGCTGAAACTTAGTGTAAGTTTTCCCAGTAAGTTTCAGCATCATCGCTTTCGCTGTGTGGAAGTTACTATGAAACATGTGGTAAGGGAGGAACGGAATCCGTTGGCATAAAATTTCAAGTTAAATAGGTTAGCCGTTTGGAAATTATAGAGATTTTTGCCCCCACCCCGCGTGTAAAATAGGGTTAAAAAACCGAGCTACAGTAAGATGGTACGAGTGTTACTATTCCCATGCAATAGGACTACCTATGCTCAAGAAACGTTACCTGAGCATTGCAATAACTGAAATAGAAACGTTTCTGATTTCAAAAGCCCGGACACATATCAAAATAGACAGACAGGCAGATAGATAGACAGGATACGGAATGAAATAATTTCCTTGCGCCTTCGGCGTGGAAATTAATTTACAAAGGCTTGCTTTCTTATACGAGTACATAAAAGTTGAAGTAGAAGAAGTGACTAACGAAAAGAGCTTCCTTGTAGTACGCGTTATTGAATTTGGAATAATAAACGCCCAGGGCGTTTTTTAGAGGGGCATTGGCTGGAGGCCTTTAAAAGAGGAGAGCATTTGTTTCAAAATAAATATTTTGGGTCCTGTGGATTTATTAAAAATAGAAGGTAATTGGCTTTATTTTTGATTTTTATAGAAAATGGCGAGGGTGCTTAGTCGAGGGAGGGGGCGCTTATTGGAAGGGAAACGATTGATCGAATATTTGCGGTATCCGATACTTTAATGTGAGAAATTTTCGCGGGTTAAATTTTCGCGAGAGGAAAAACTCGCGAAATTTTATGGTTTTATTTT
>JAULBZ010006678.1:0-12151 GCA_032360805.1 Neoturris breviconis | reverse complement strand
GACCCGCGGGGGGCGGGGGGGGTGAAATAGGGTTAAAGGAATGTTGTTATTTGAAAACAAGATAAAGTATGGTAAATACGAATGTTACATGGATTTTAGCACCAAATGTTATTCATAAAAACAAAGTTCTATTATAGGAGAATTTGTGAAAATTTCCATAGATAATTTGTAGTGTAGAATTTGAAATTGATGTTTTGTTTTTCCTAAAAACAAGGGAACTACATTTCTGCATAATTAAGCAATTCGGGAAAGGTCTATTGCTGGCATGTTTTTTTTGTTATATGTTTTGATAAGCCTCGATCTTGCTTCGAGAAAGTTATATCAAGGAAATTTAAAAAATTTAAACGTGCGTTTTCGAATAAGAACGCATTTATCATCTTGAAAACAGACTTGTTTTTATTACCAGTTGTATTAAGAAAATTTAAAAAGATTAAAGATGATCAATTAACAATGAAAAGCTAACGTTGATTTTTATGGTAGCAAGAACGTGGGATGTCGATTTCTACGAATGAAACGTCTTCTTTTGGCTTTCGCGCGGAATTTCCCACCTACCGTAATTAAAATCATTAGTGGTTGCATGACAACACGTTTCTTAGGCAGCCTTTACATGTCCCCTAAATGAGTTTCATCCTGTTTTACCCTATTCAGGCCGGGCTTTTTGGGCCTCTGAATAGCCGGGGGAGTGCCCCCTCTATAACTTTTGATGGAACCATGCTATAGTGTTGAAACTTTCCAGAAAGTTAGGTACCCTATACGTTCATTCATAACTTCTGAACAAATGGCTATTACAGCTTGAAATTTTGGTACTTTTTCTATAATTTTTTAAAAAAATCACCTAAAATACTTTTTTTCTGCACCAAATGTTTTCCCGTTATGACGTCATCGTGAGTAATGACGTCATCAAATAGATTATCTTGTTAAAACGTTAATTAACCCTTTTCATGATGGGCTTTTTCGACCTCTGAATTGATGGGGAGCACAAAGCCTCCTCCACAACTTTTGATGAAAACATGCTATAATGTTGAAACTTTTCAGAAAGTTAGTTCAACACATGAACATCATTTTGGTAAAATTATTTTTTGATGACGCCATTACTTATGATGACATTATTAGGTGAAAACACTTGTGGTCACTAAATTTTTTCAGAATGTTTTTCAAGCAAAAATAAGAAGAACATTTTTTAAATTTTTTATTCCACCTGTCAAAAATTTGGTTGCTAGGAGAAATTATCCTTAGTTACCAAAATAAAAATTCGAAATGTTCCTAAATAAGTCATTAATAGTCATATAAGCCATTCATTCAAAAGCGCCTCCGGCCTGAATAGGGTTAATGTCTAAGATTAGTATCGTTTAGTAGCGTCCTTAGCCGGTGCATAACAACTTCTAATCAATACGGTAGTTGCATAATTTATTCAAAAAGAAAACAGTGTAAATCAACTCTTTTGTTCGATTATGGTTTTTCATTGTATTTGTTCGACAAGTTGTTTATTTCAATTATGTTTAAATCACTAAGGTGAATAGTTAACCCTAATAGGACTGGGCCTTTTTGAGGCTCCAAAAATTGGAAAGAAGCGGATTCCGCACCACACCCATGATAAATTTTTAACGGTTAATGTTAACTTCATGTCCATTATCAGAGAAACAATTTGACTTAAATATTTTTTGCTTATGTTAGCACTTTATTGATGACGTCACCATATGTTTTTTTTTTAATCCGATATTTTTACAAAAAAGCATGTATTATCCAAAGTGCAATTGGAGCAGTTCTGTTTCGCATTTTTATGTGCTGTCTTTGGTTTTTGAATGCCAATAGCTTATATAATAATATATCTTCCGTTTAAATAAAATTTTTTGACCGAACCCATGCAAAATTTCCCAAAAGTCAAAAAATAATCCAATTGCGATTAATTTACATACGGCTGATAAAGGCAAATTGCCGAAACACATGGTCTGAGGTAAGGGGCCATGAGTAATAATAGTGACAGGGGGGCCAGTTTGAACCACCAAATGCTCTCAATCCAAAGTGTTAAGTGTGCATGAGCGAAAGCTATAACGAGATGCACACACGCTTTACCATCGGACTAATTGCTCAGTTGTCAGAGCGTTAGAACGGAAATCCAGAGGTCTTTTATTCAGACAACGCATAGGCATCTTCATGGGTATAGATCCTTCCCCTTTTCTGTAAAAATCTATATCTGTACCATTATGAAAATATATACGTCACTAAACTGATCAGGACAGATAGATACAGAGGCTTTTAATTCAAGAATCGTTCACGTTTCATAGATGATGAATGTAATTTGAATGATTTAGGAGTTTCTGCACGGTCATTTCTTGAGACTTACCCATAGGAATTAGGAACTAATGAATCATTCCTAGATTTGGAAATTACCATTGTTAATTTTAATTATATACTCTATGATAGACGTGATAATTTTCCCTTTTTTATCATACGTATGGCTGATCTAAGAGGTAATATACCTATCCATATTTTCTATGGCTGCCTTACGTCTGAGCTTTTGCGAATTTCTAGTGAACCTTAACCTCGTTATCAGGGCTTCTTTCAAGTGAACCTTTTAAAGTCGCATAATCACCATATTTTGGTCAAAATTATAAATATATAACATGAAAGCTTGTAATGTCAGTAACACATTCCGAAAAATTCATTCTTTAAAGACAACTATTAGTGGAGATGCAAGTGATTAAAGTTTTGTATTTTTTATGCTAGCTGCGTGGCAGCCATATTGTTTGGCCAAACTTCAACGCTTTTCGGTATGATTACATAAAGTTGTAGCCGGGTTTTGATAAAATATTTTCTTATTTGACCTACTACCTGTTATTTATAAGTGCTGAAATGTGTGATCATCAATTACCAATAGTAAACTCGATATAGATTTTAGAATTTTGACAAAATAGGGTGATTATGCGACTTTAAGTTCGGTAATAAATGTTAACTAAGAATGTGTTTACTCCAAGCACAATAACTGCCAAGAGCTCTGTACTCGCCTTGGATAACTGTCGTTTTAAGGGGGATTAAGTCAATTTGTGATGTGCCAATTTTCCTAAGTAGTCAATATTGAAGATCGCAGAGCATAAAATAATCTGCCAAAAAAGAATATTTATTTACTGTTTTGCAACTGATTAATTTTTATTAGAAATTTAACTAGACGCATCCTTGCGTGAAAAATCTCGCTTTTAATGGGTACCAGACTGTCCAAAAGTCCAACCATTTCAGTTTAGCTAAGCCTGTCTCATATGCCGTTTTAGCGAAGAGGTTAAGTCTAGCGCTCTCTCCTTCGCGCTATTAAAGAGCCCAAAGAACTTCAAGAGAATACTAAATAAAAACCCTTTGCGGTTATTGATTTGCGATAATAAAACGTATTGATTATATGATCTTATACAGAATATAATAGATTAGATTTTCATACATGAGAAAATTGATTATCATTTGATGAACAATTATTTGCTATGAAAGAGAAAAGTGTATAAAAATATAAAAATATCAAAACATTAAAACGTGATTTTTTTATTTTCAAAAGACTGGTGTGTTGTGTGTTGTGTGTTTAACCTACGACAAAAACACACACATACAATGCAAGGCACTACGGTAAACTCGTAAATAATGTACTGAATGTATGAAGTAAATCGATAGATCTGAACTCCAAATAATAAAAATACATACTTCAAATATTGTCGTTCTGGGGACATTCCTGTGGTCTGTGATTAGACTGGACAGGCTATGCACTGAGAAAATCTGACAGAAGAATGAACAAAACAATACATTAAACAAGCAAGTAATAACTCAACAAAATTTCACTCGTCTATGACACGAGATGGAAAAAACAGCAACAGCAACAACAACAACAAAATGAAAGGTAATAAAGATAGCTACACGCATTGAACCATTCTTAACTCGTTGCTTTTGCCTACCTGAGCAAGAAAATGTTTACTTTGATCCTTACTTCAATTAGAATAAAGATCTGTAACTTCTTTTCGATCATAAAAATTGTAGCAATTAGCTTCAAAACATATTGTCAGAGAAATTATAGCCACGGGAGTAGTAAAAGTCTTACGGCTTATGAATTTTATTTTGTGAATTGACTACCGTGTAAAGAGGCGTAACTATTTTCCGCGTTTCTATTCTCCAGTATAGAATGCTTGTGGTGCTTTATTAGCTAGGTGAGAGTGATTTGTTGCAAGAATTCGTTGCGGACGGAAAGACGGACGGACGGACGGACGGACGAAAGGAAGGAAAAGGGATTGGTATTCCAAACAATCTCTGCCTTCCGCGAGATTGAATCAAAGGGAAAATAACATTAAATATACAGAAGAAGCAAGGTTGGAATGCAAGTCAGCCAATAGTTGTAAATCTGGATAACCATTGATTGACAAAATGCATACAGCATGCAGCATATGATATTAATAACCTACGACATATATATTCGCTTTTTTAGTTCAGTCTATGTGCAGAACATCATATTGTCCGTACAAGTCACCTTTCGCTATAAGTACGATATTGTTTTTGTTCGATTTTACTTTTGAGCGGATTTAATTTCGCGGATGAAAGAAAAAGCATATTTCGCGGATTAAAATTTCTTAAAAAAAAAATCATTGGAATTTAATTTTGTGGATAGCATAAAAAAGTGTGTGTTTTTTTGTATGGGTGCACCTTAAACTTAAATTTAAGGAAAGAAACCTGATTCATCAAAATGAAATAACTAGTTCCATTCTCACACAGTTTCTCTCTATACCAAAGCAATAATACACCCTCTTTATCCTGCCCTTTCTTGTTTTAAAATGGACCATAAGCAAGAAATTGTATATTTATGGTTACATGATCAGTTCGTTTCATGTCCAGCTTAGAAAGGCACGCATATCTGACATGTGTGTTACGTGTATAGATGTGACAAAGTCATGTTGGAAAATAAAATAAAAACACAAGTGTTTTTTCGACACATCCGTATAGCTTTCGACATTTACTTCATTATCAATACTGCGTTATACAACGAAATACAACTCAGAACACGATTAGAGAAGGTTTTTGGGAAGTGTCTACCATGCTGTAAGCTACGTGTTATTTTTAGATCAACCGTTCGAATTTTTCAAATTTAAAGATCGTCCATCAAAGGAACTTCGTTCAAATGTCGTATATAAATTCTTGTGCGGTAACTGCAATGAGCCACTGTAACTCTAGTAAAGGGAGTCAACAGAAGAAGATACTGAATGATTCCATTTAAAGCGCCGGATCTGATTCCTTCATGATTCCCCTAATTTCTCATTTTCATTAGTACTTTAAACGGTCTATTTACTCCTCTAAATTTGTCAGTGTTGTTTTCAAGTGTATTATACTACTCTACAATTTAAGCAATTACAGGTTACATGACCTCACATAATGCGGAATATTCACATGACAGTAGAAAGTACATAACAAAAATAAGATATAAGCTATATTTGTCTAATGTAGCCCGCATATATATGTTATAATCACACCAATATGTAATTCGGATGCAAAATATCCATACCACATCTAAGCAAGTACATACCAACACGGTCGCGTTGTTACGACGATGCTTGCCCATTGGGAAATGTCATTGTCAAAATCTAAGTATAGTTTATACGGTTTGCTATGAGCAATTCAATTTTTATTTACAAAATGCTATATTCTGATCTGTAGAATAGACAGATCTATCACGTGACTTATTAGCTGAAACGTTTTGAAAGATCTATTACTTTGTATTTGCATTGTAATTTGTAAGTCAGTTACATGTAACCTTTTAATCCTACTAGGGCTGGGCATTTTAGAGCTCTGTAATTCTAGAGAGGGAGGCTGATTCCCCCTGTATAACTTTTGATACCTTAATGCAATATGTATGAAACTTGGTCAGGTTATCTTTCACTCTTACCCGAACATTTTAGCCCAAAAATGTTTCTGCTGAAGTCATCAAATAAATGTCATCAAATGTTAGAGCACCTGCAGCAAAAAAAACTTTATGGTAAAAAATGAATTGTCCCAAAAATATATACCGAAACGCTTTTTAAGCAAAAAAATTAGGAATATGCAGAAATATTTAAAGTTGTTCAAAGTAAAGAGGACATCAGGTACTAATTAGACCCAAATAACTAGATTTTAGGTCCAAAAATCTCCAACACAGGACGTGGTAAGTGAACATGAAATCCTACTAAATTCTGACATTACCTATTTTATTTTAGGTTTACTATCACCATGTCAAATTTCAGCCGTTGCATCATGTGGTGTCTCAACCAATGAATCAGCCACCTCTAACGGTGGTAGATAGGCTTAAAATATGTAGTTAAAAAAATCTACGATATTGACCTATGCGTGTTTAGCTCGGTCTATGCTTATTCAAAGTCCGCAGTCCTAGCTAGCATCTTTACTGCTTACTTTGAACAATTTTTTATGCAGATTCATTAGATTCTTAGTTTGAGGTTCGCTTATCTGTCTCTGTACGAAATAATTAGACCAATCAGCTTGATCGATTTCTTTAACCTAGCCTCTATTTTGAATATGTCCCCACCCCGAAAATGTGTTTGACAAATAAGCCCTGGGTATAACCATCTCAAAATTTCGCTCCAAAGCCAAATTTTTTGGTAAGATTAAATCAACTAAAATTGACAAACTTCAACAAAAAGTTATCTGTCTAGAAGTGTGCTAGTTCAGCGAACTTGTAATGGATTGGTTTCTTCTGTATGATTTGCAAGATCCATTGCAAGATAGTTGACCCAGTACACCTCATTAAATTTTATTTTCGAGACGTTGCTCTATTTTAATGTATTTATTAAATGCCGGTAAAAACAAGAACGTAGGTTGTTTAATTATGATTTACTTTCGAGGATTAATAAATATATAGATATATAGATTTATACCGCCAACGTAAGGATTATTAGATCAGATATGCAATCATACGTTTCCCTGTCGACCTAATATTTTTTATGAATGCATGATATTACTCGAAGGTAGTTTTTTTAAAAAACAAGGCAGTTTTGTTTTTACTTTCGAGGATTAATAAATATATAGATTTATACCACAAACGTAAGGATTATTAGATCAGATATGCAATCCTACGCTTCCCTGTCGACCTAATATTTTTTATCAATGCACGATATTACTCAAAGGTAGTTTTTTAAAAAAACAAGGAAGTTTTGTTTTTTATCAGAAACTCTGATTACTCTGATCACTCTAAAATGTCTCTGATCTAATTTACAAAATTGTCTGAAAAAACCCACTACCCAGCCGGCAAAAACCTGTTCAAAGTCAGCAAAATAACGTTAGAACAACGTTCAAATGATGCAAATTAAAATTAATTTGTTTTTGTTTTTGTCTCTAAATAAGTGACATTTCAGAAATTATTTTACTATGACGAGTCGGTTTTTTCAAACTTTATCTTTCGCAGGAAATATGTTATTTAATATGAAGTTAAGACGGGAGTTCATTAAATTAAGCAGGATTAATTTGACGGGAGTTCTTTGTGCAGTTCTTTGTGCAGTCCAAACTTATTTCCCCGAAATATCGGGGAAATCAGAATGGTCACGTGACAAGACTTTTTCAAATGATTTCCATCACTATAAGTACAATTATACGTATACGTATGTAATTCAATGTTGCTTTCGAAAGTTCCAAATTTCAGATTATCCCCGATTTTACTTTAAAGCTTCAGTAGCTCTCTTAAACGATTTCTAGTCTACCCAACAATATTTTTACGTCTTTTTTACGCTGAAAAATCGTCAGGTGTGGGCAGGGCAGATTATTTTACTATAAAAAATCATGTGTATGAGATATGCTTCATAAAATCTATTCAAGATCATAATCCAGAAAATAAAAATTCCATAAAAGCGACAGAGTCCCCCTAATTAACCCTAGTTTTTCGTTCGGGTTGTGGTAGAATCAAACCCATTTTAATAACTTCGTTCTTCATAACGCCAAAATTAAATCGACATCAGCTACATTTATTATCATCTATGGTGGTCCTCCTTCAAATAGACGTCACCATGAATTTTTAAATTATCGCCTCCCTTGAGTAAATGCCACTGAATAGGTTAATTACTAACTCCGTACAAGCATGCACACAAATAACGAGACATTTTACGAATTTTTTTCAAATAATACACGCCACAAGTAAAACTTAAATGCGGAAAACAACCATGAGAAGCCGAGATTAACTTAGAATTTTTGAAAACTCCACAAATCCTTCTGTTCCAAGCAGCCTAGTACTCAGGCTCTTGGTACAAATTTGAATGATGTACTTAACACTAGTTTTACCGGGGTATTGGGAAAATTATGCATAATGTGAGCTTCTTGGATTTTTTAGTATATCCATTATCTTTTTGCGATATTTGCGTAATTAGCGTGAAATCAACGAAAATCAGTTTATAATGAAAGGAAGTCGTTATTTGAACACTAAGAGTGAAAAACTATGCACAGACAATGATTTCTGTGTAATTTATAGCAAATTAGCAAAAACCAAATTGTCAAAAGCAAGTACATGTACCTGAGAATTTACTCATAACTCACATTTGGCATAATCGTTTTGGAATTTTTTTTCGCCAAAATGTCGTAATAAAAAAATATTAAAAGTCCCAAAGTTTCCTATGCATAACATAAACGGTTTTAGAGATATAAAAAAAGATTCAACAGAGGGGGAGGTTAAACTGGTTTAAGGCTTGGAGGGTCGAAAGTTATTCCAAACGATAAAAATGTAATTTTAAATTGTATACTATGCAAAGTATTTAGATACTTTATATTGTGCATTTATTTTTAAAACCTCTGGCTAATCTGGATTTTACCTCAAAAATTGACCAAAATCCTGGTTTATTGCATCTGGCAAGATAGGGACAGGTTCTTTTAAAAATGTTATGATCGTTTTGACAACTCTTCAAAAGAATCAAAAAGCTCATATCGGTCAAAATGATGCCGCAAATACGCAAAATCAGAAATATTGACGTCACAGAATAAAAATGTGCCAAAATTGCTGATTTTGCATATTTGCAACAATATTTTGACCGATATAGCCTTAGAATATGATAAAAACATATCGAGGAGCTGTTACAACGTCAATTATGTATTTTTAAGAATCTGTCATCCATCTTGTGAGATGCAATACACCTTGATTTTGACGTCATAAATAATAAATAATAATAACAAAATTCCGACTTTCAAAGTTTTTAGGAAAAAGTAGAACATAATTTATACTACACGTGCTCTTCCGTATTTCAAAAAAGCAAAAAGCCCTGGGAACGAGGTTGGATATTTATGGCTAAAAACCTACCTTAATATCAGTTCGTCTTGCAGATCAAAACGCAAGGCGGTTTGTCGAAGTTGAAATCCGAAATTTTGCATGAATTCCACTTTGTCTCAAATATTTATGCGAGGGCTTGTAGCAATGAATTAAAAGAGAGTCTCTCTCTCAAATTCAATCACGGATTCAGTCATTGATGATGCGTCCGTCAATGTTCTCGCATCTGATGACAATAAACATATTGATGTATCCAGTAGGCAAAAACTTGTTCAAAGTCAGCAGCAAAGACGCTAGAACAAAGTAGAAAACGTTGTCTTCTGCGGACTTTCAGTAAGTTCTTGCCCGTGGAATAAAACGAGCCAGCACAATCATTCAAGAATACAAAGCGATGTAAACAACGTATTTGTTCATTCGTATGCCTAATTTTTAAATTAATGCTTCCCTTAAATAAACGCCTACTAAAATTCCCGAAATTTGTATAGACAGTATTTATTTGATGCATTGCGCAGATACCTGTTAAGCTATTGTATGTTTACATTTAGCTCATATACAAATTACAAATTACGTGGGAAAAGGTTTCGGTAGAAGTAAGCTTATTTGCTTAAGGATAAGCCTCTTCATAATTCAAAACACGAGGAAAATAAATTTCGTTCAAGTTAATTAATAATACCAATCATAGTCATAAGACAAGACTATGTAGCTACCGCTACCAAATATCAAAAACGTGGTTGAACGACTCTTAAATTAACAGCGTTGATTTATTTGACATTGCTTCTAATGTATTTGACCACGGTGTTCTTGTTGAATGGTTACTTGTTTATTCTTAAGCTATACAATGCCCTATCCTTCTCTTTATCACGGCATGATACCCTATTATTATATTACTAAGACGGCAAAAACCTGTTCAAAGTCAGCAACATAACATTAGAACAACGTTCACAGAACGTTGTTCTAACGTTCTTTTTGCTGACTTTGAACAGGTTTTTGCCGGATGGGTATTTACTTATAACCCCACGCAATTAACTTGTTCGTTTCAGATACGTTTCAGATACAGCACCTATTGAAATCTCCGAAATGAAAAGCGTCATTCGGTTCTCATTCTCAATAAGTTGATTTACTTATTGAATTAGTGGTTTCCAGCCCACTCGATACTAGGAAATCCTATAAATAGAGTGCCAGTACAGTTGTGGTAAGTAGAACAAAATTGAACAACTTCAGAAGAGGCAACATCTGATCACAAATAACGATATCTTGCTAACAATGGATAAGATACTTGTTGTCATGCTTCTATGTACTGCTGTAATTGCACAACGTGGTGATGACCGTCAAGCTAAGGTACCGCAACGAGCTACATATGATATTGGTCGAGATGCAATGAATAAGGCTCTGGAAGCTATTGAACCTGATGGTTCTCCTCAATGTTTACTCAAACAAAAAGTAAGATTCTTATTTATCACTTTTTAGTTTTCATGATATTTTATTTTTTTCTTTACTTTTTAGTGAAATTTCCATAAAACGCGCGCCCTGCAAAGCGGACCGACGCCTTCTTGAGGGACAATTTTTTTATACTCTCGATATAAGCGCTACCCTCGAATAACGTCGCACTGCAAAGAATGTTTTTCAAAAAAATATATAACCATATTTTGTAGGAAGTAGACACCAAAATCAATTTATGCTTATTTGGCTAATCGAAGTTATACGTTATTAGCAAACTGTCACTTTATCTAACAAAATTCTACTGCGTATATAATTTTTTCGAATGTTGCATTTCCCTGACTTCGAATAAACGCGGCATTAACAATAGCAAAAATTAATTGATCGTATCTGCGCAAATTTGAATAATTGCAGTTTACGCATTATAATAGGTCACTGTTTCCGTTTCCAGTGGGCAAAACTATTGGTAGAAGCTATAGAAATAGGTGCCCTCGGGTTTTATCTGACTGCAATGGACCAACTTGTATTCGCTGGCATGCAACCTGAAGCTACGCTAAAAAAAATCCTCTCCCATTGATTATTTGCTCCTATTTCAAGAACTGATATTATTTTTATTTTTCAGTTTCCTTTCGACTGTGGTCACATGTGTGTATGTGGTCCACCTTCCCATCCATTTCCAGTGTGCATGCTAGACAGATATAAATGTTGTAAGAAATGTCAAAATGCATGGAATCAATGTATATGCTCCGGATATTCACAATATTACTGTTACGTACAAGCTCTGAAATGTTTATGCAAATGTGACGATGATTATTCTTGCTGCAAATGAATCTTATGTATTTTTGTTCTTCTTCCTCGTGGGCAAAAATCCGTTCAATGTAAGTAAAGATGCTAGAACAACGTTGAAGACATTGTTCCGGTGTCTTTCCTGCATACTTGGAACAAGGTTTTTTCCACTGGGGTACTTACTCTTCAATGTAACTTAATTTCAAGAAGATGCACTGCTAAAAACACAACAAATCCATGGTAGAGTAATTACAGTATATAATTACGGTGTAATTACGGTGTAAATATGAATGTAATATTTAAGAGCAGCTGGTCTGACAAATACACACATTATAACTTCATTTCAATACGTCTTATTTGATCCCTAGAAATAAATCAACAACCCAGTGAGCTAAAACTTGCTCAAAGTCAGCAGTCAGTCAGTAGTAGCGCAGTCAGTAGTTACTATTTACTGTAGACTTTGAACACGTTTTTCCCAGTCGGAAGTTCATCCGTAGCTACGTGATAAAAATTGGCTAAATTAAACATTTGTTTTTTTAACACTTTGGAATATTTTTGACCATTGATATATAATAAATATATCATTGCTGATGTTAAAGTTGCATAATCACCCTACTTTGTCAAAATTCCAAAATCGATGTCAAGTTCATTATTGACAATTGCTGATCAAGCCCTGAA
>JAULBZ010006677.1:0-12152 GCA_032360805.1 Neoturris breviconis | reverse complement strand
CCTTAAACATTCTTATTACAAGTGGTAGTTAATGACTTTTGAATATATACTTTAAAAGCACACAAAGTTTAGTAGATTATCATAAAAACCAAATCAACTCCAGAAAGTACTCATCAAACATGGCTTGCTTCAGATGTGCACTCATTGGTATCGTTATTCTAGCGGTAAACATAGTGAATTTTTATGCAAAACCAATAAATGACGAGGAGAATATTAACGTGCCTGGATTGCTGGCAAATTTCCAAAAATATATAAACGCTACCGAAGAGGAAATTGAATCTAAAGTTGAAGACGATAAAATAATATGGAATTGCGATGAAAAATGTCAAAGGAATCAGTTGCTGCTTGAAAAATTAAAGACAAGGAATGAAAAAAAAAGGAAAACTAATACAATACCGATATTTGAGTTATTGAAAGAGCATGATTATTTTATTTCCGACAAAGATGATTAATAAAGATTTGTCTAGAAGATTGCATGGATGGACATTTTGGGACTATACAGTAAGCGTTATTACCATTGCACAGGATTTCGAATAATGAAAACATCCAAAACGGTATATAATGCCAATACGATATTATACAACACATAATACTGAAATTTGTTCTTTTTTTAAAAAAAGAAGAAACTCGTTAGAAATGCTACTTTGGTGGTAATATAAGATATTAAAAATACACGTGATTTAAAAGTGTTCCCCCAGTAAACTATGAAAGCACTTATAAATGCATCCGCTGGATATGGTAACTATGGTCATATGTAATCTTGGGAAATGTAGTATGTTAAATTGATATTTTTCAGACTTCGAATGGCCATGGCTATGTTAAATTTAAAAGTGATACTTATTGATATGTCAACTAATTCTAGATAAAATAACAATAAAATGTGACAATGATAATAAAAAACACGAAAGTACATGACACTACCTATGGGAGAAGAATTTTTAACAGTTGCGTGAAAGACTACTGAATACGGACCTGTATAGTTTTATATATGCACACAGTCCGCATATGGAGTTATATGGGTCCGCACTCAGTAGTCTCTCAAACTGTGACTAATACGTTTTGTGCACGGGTTGGCCATGGCGATGTATAAATTCAAGTATTTGATTGTATGTACTAAAGGTTGATTTCCGTTAGACGGAAATTTCTGCGCGTAAGCCAAAAAAAGATATTTCATTGGTAGAAATTGACATCATGTGATGTGTGATGTCCTTTTCTACCAATAGAATGTCATATTTCGACTTATACGTAGAAATTTCCGTCTATTGCAAATCGACCTTAATTCAAAAACAGTCTTCCACTAAAACAAAATATTATATATAACAAAACATATTCTTAATCTGTTAGTTATAAAATATACCATTACTCCCAAAAATAAGCCAATACTGGTATATAAGACCATCATATTCTCAGCAAGCCGACCTAGGGCAAGTTATAGCATGGCTTTCACGTATCTCTAGCGGTGGGTTAACTTAGTTGGACTGGAAGGGAAGAAAAACCACTAACTGATATAGATTTCCTGAGGACATTAAACTTCAGGCTACTTATTTACTCAGCAAAAAGAATGTCCGATGTAGAAAATCTCCTTCCCCTTTCTTCCGTAAGCACATAGACTTGTTTTTGAGTAACCGATGAAGAGAAGATATACAATCATGTGCGTAATTTTTGCAAAGTTTTACGTATATTGACGTAAAATACAAACCACAAGTAAAACATAGCTAAATGAAATGACGTCAGGAATGCCGAAGAGATTTATCTCAGAGATTTTTCGAGTAGACTTAAGACTTAGTGCCAAGGTTCTAAGAGCAAATTCAAATTTCTGTGTCGTTCGTCTTGCTAATCAAAATTTAAGGCATTCTGTCTAAGTTGGAACACCGAAATGTTGCACAAATTTCACTTTTTCTCAAATAATTCTGCACATGATTGTAGAAGGTGATATAATTACTGACGAAAATTTTGAGCTACCCGTTGCTATAGAGTAATAAAAAATTCATTGGACCAAGATAAAATCAAAATAATTTGTATTTCTTGTCCTTGTCCTTTCGCCACCCATTATTTGATTTCGAAATGGAAATATGTACCCCTTGTATATAACCGCAGTCAATTTCTTAACAAATATATTGGGTCGTGTATAAGTCCGTAGGTTAGATATTTCGGATAATTCTTTAGTTAATAACTTTCGATGCTTAAATAGTTAGTTTCTGGAAAATTCCGTGCGAAAGCCAATAGAAGACATGATATACTGTTGTGGATATGATCTGAGGAAATGGTCTTATCAAGCCTCAACGATAACTATCAAAATATCACCTGTGGGGGAGAATTTGACTGCAGATGTTAGCTTTGATGGTGAAATTTGTACTTCCCCACGGGTTACGTTTGACAGTATTTTGAGGAAATGACCTTACTGGCACGCGACATCTTTAATTAAAATCGGAAATAGATTCCATTTTGACCTGTCGCGTGCCGACATGAAACATGCAATTACAAAAAAATGTAATCGGAAATATTCACTCAACCCAACCGGCAAAAATCTGTTCAAAGTCAGAAAAATAACGTTAGAACAACGTTCTGTGAACGTTGTTCTAACGTTATTTTGCTGACTTTGAGCAGGTTTTTCTTTATACTGAAGAAACCAATCAATTGCAAGGTCGTTGATTCAGCACTCTTTCCTTGGGAACGAATTTTGGAGATCCTCTCTTACCCTATTATAAGATCTATGCTTGGATTTGTCACGTGCACACAACGTGATAAAATAATTGTTTTTATTACTTTTTCATCCCTCCATCATGGTGTTTGATGATGCATCCGCTAGAAGAAAAAAATACTTGACAATTAACAATAGGAAACACTACAATGATTACAAATGGATGAAATAAAAGCAAATTATCACTGTGGATGAGCGATATTTGAACATAGCTTCAGGCTACAAAGCCTGAAGTTCTTCTCAAGTATTACTCCTCCGCAGTGATTATTTTTTCTTATATCAAACATAGACAACAGGCAAGATATTGGGAGTTAACGAGATTGCACCAGTATCAAATATTTACTTTGATGACATTATCCAGCAGACAAAAACTTGTTCAAAGTCCGCAGCAAGGACGCTAGAACAACGTTGAAAACATTGTTCTAACGTTTTTACTGCGGACTTTGAACAGATTTCTGCCCACTGGGTCTATTATTGTTATATACGGAAAGTGACGAAGGATAAGTGCGTGTACATTACTAAAAGTTCATAACCTTTCCGTTTCTAACGATGTTTATATGGTTTACCAAAGTCCTAATAAATCTTACATCCAGCGCCAGATAATATAAAAGTATAGAAGGCGTTCTATTGTTTTATAATATGATTTACTGCTTAAATTTGTAATTACTTATCTTATTATGGTGGTTCGTTCCCAGCTCATTTTTACTATAAATACGTTTGTTTTTATTGTTGTATGTTCTGAATACGGTTAGTATCTCCATATTTGATGATGCACAGTCCTTATAAGGAGATATCTGGTATCGTACTGTTTCTTTGAACTTATTGCCGCGAAATAAAATAAATTCTTTTTGGGAACTATCTTAAAATTCCGTGCCTTTGACTTGGGTATTTGTGTCCGCGGCAAATTTTTTTCTAAATAACTTTTTACTTAGTAGTAATGAAATTGACAATGTTTGAATCTTTTCCTTAGTTTGGCTAGGTAGAAACATTTAAGATATGTTTATTTCGATGCACATCATTATTTAATGAAAAATAAACTTCATATAAATAGTTTATATAATTATTTGTTACAGGTGGCAACGTTATGTATTTTACAGACCAGATTCAAGTAATTTACGGACTATAAATTATTTTGGTTCTGGTGACGTCATAAATGCAATTATAAAAGGTTATTACCCATTAACCTTATTTCTAATAGGGAGCGCGGCACACCCTGTCATACATTTTTTATAACTTTTGAATGAATAGCTTATATGACTAGAGATTTTGGGATTTCCTATAATTCTCTATCTCAATGCAGATATTTTATCAACTTTATTACCTTTTTACTATCTATACCACATCGCCCAAAAATATCTTATTTTTATCTAGAATACTTCAGCTAGTCTTACTCAAGAAAAAAATTAATTCACAATACAATAATAACTACGATTATTTTTTACAAAACTAATAATTTTAAAATACCTGTCAACCATCGCTGTGGAGGAGAGATATTTTTCAGAATCTTTTTATACAAATTGGTTAAAAATATTCTGAAAAAGTTCTCCTCTATAGTGATGACCGGCAGTTATTTAAATCCGTGCAACAATACAAAATGTTATATTTTGGTAACATCAGTGGTCAAAATAAGTGTAAATAATCACTGTGGAGGAGTGACTTTTGAGCTTAAATGCAAGTAAAAAAGCCTGAATCGATGCTTTATTGACACACAGTGACTGAAGTTCTCTAATAGGCATTTTAGCTGAGTTTTGCTTCTGCTGAAACTAATCGCATTTTATTCATTACCAAGCCTCAATCATGGTCGGAAAATCACCTGTGGAAGAGTGTTTTGAGTAAAGTTAACTGTACCTCAAAAACACTCCTTCATAGGTGATTGAGGCTTGCGTTGCAGATGCTTGCAACAAATTTCTAAGAATGACAACGAAACACAGGCCATATTCTCTAGAATCTGAGGGCAGGGTCAGGAATGAAACCAAATTAGCCAAAGGGACACTTTTTGATAGATTTTGAGCAAAAAGGGCACTTTACCCCGTATTTTTACATAGGCAGCGTCAGATATCCAGACACACGTTTTGTTTAAAATAGGTAAAGTATTGAGGCGGTAACTCATATCCAGTAATTTTTTGACAGCAGCTGGTAAAAATATTTTTTAGAATTTTTTTTTTCTTCTTCTTATTTTTTGCTTGAAAATCATTCTGACAATTTATGGAGATAAAAAAAATTTGCAGCTAAAATTATTTTTTTGCGCCACCTGTTTTTCCTTGATGACGTCTAGGTAATGACGTCATCACCAAAATAATTATGGAAAAAATGTTTATTATGGGTTGACCCAACTTTTTGGAACCATTTAACTACAGCATGGTTCTATCGAAAGTTATGTGGCGGAGGAGGCACAATGTGCTTAGAGTTTTAAAAAGCCAAGTAGAAATAGGATTAACAGCTAAAGGTTATCTACACACAAACAATAGATTCATCGAATATATATAAGCAAAAAACGTGGTACTGGTAGATTTATAAAATATAAAAACTTTTAAATATTGTCAAATCTGGTCCCATGTGACCACTTAATTAGTTGTTAATTAATTGTTTATTGGTAAGATTGAATAGGTAATTAAGATGATATTATCTGTCAGAATCTTACCTTAACATTATGGCAAAAATGCCCTCCGCTCCGGTTTTTTTCTGAACAACTTTTTGTTCGGTAATCTAAATGTTTTGAAATTTTGACACTGGTACTATTTTGCTTTTTGGAATGCGAATCCCAAATAAAAATTTGAAAAAAGTGTGTTAATCGCCCGAACCACGCCCATTTTTGAGTGCGGTAAAAAATCAAATTTAATATGTCTTATTTTTGTTAATTTTTGTATATTTTAGCAAATAAATAAATAAAAATTATTGATCAATTTCTGTTGGTCCAAAAATATGAGGTCATTGCCAAAATAATGACGTCATCAACAATGCTTTTGAATTTTTAAAAACATTTATGTTTGTTGAACAACAAACCGAACGAAATTCTCCTTTAATGACTTTTAGTATTTTTTTAAAAGGAACATTTCGGCGTAATGACAATTGAAAATATTATGCAGAAGGTGTGCTGTCAGTGCTCTCCTCCAGAGAGGGGAATAGAAATTCTTAATTAGTTTACATATATCCTTTGTCTGCCAATATATGACTTTTTTGAATGATCTATTGTTTCGATATTGTTCAGTCCATGTCATATGAGTTATTTATTGCTCTCCTACACAGTTTGTTTTAGGAAATCTTATTATTGCTTTCTTCCACAGTTGTTGTTTGATAATATTCTTTTTTATTAATTTTAAAACCTCTGGCCACCTCATAGCACTATTTATAATCGGTCATTTCATTTATTTTGATAGGAAAAGACTAAGCAGGGTTTACTAAGTATCACATAATTGTGTCTATTTTACAAAAATAATAATTTCGACTGAAGCTGACCATGACTTTTTGATTTTTTTTTTGTCAATTGTGGCGCGATATAGTGGGTTAATGTGGACTTAAAACGGGTATTTTTGATAATGTAATAAAAAGCACATCATTTTACACTCTAAATGTGAAAACAGAATTAAAAAATATTATTCCTGAGATATAGCCAATTAAAAATAAGGTAAAATATGGTAATTTCTTCTGAAAAAATGCTGACGTCAGCAATTTTTTTTGAAATATTTAAATTTTGACTCTAACTTTGGTATCAAGTGATAATTACATGCAAATCACGCTTGTAGCATGGTTCTATTTTGAAACAAACATGGGAGGGGGAGGGGAGGGGAGGGGGTTGCCCCTTCCACCCCATATATTGAACATAAATAAAAAAGCCTATATATAGTGGGGTTAAATGTATGGCGCCTAAAAATAATAACTTATTACCTTAAATTATAAATATTAAAACTATGTTTGGTGTCAACTGGTATAATTGGAAAAATTAACCTTATGTGGTCTAATTTTAAGTTGCCAATTTAATATAATATTACTATTTTTAATTTTATTTTCTTGGAATGCTAATTGGTTCCCAGCCGGCGCACGACGTCGTAACAACGTCAAAACGACATCGCAACGTCGTTTTAACGTCGTTTTAACGTTGTTACGACGTTGTTACGACGTCATGTGCCCACTGTACATTTGTCAAGAATTCCGTGAAGATCGAATATTGAGGTTGATTAACACTAAAATGAAGAGCAATTAACTCTGAGGTAATTATAATTACCTGCGTCATGGATAGAGATTAGTACCTTCAAAAAAATTAATAGATTTAAGATTAGAAACTGGAAACCCCGGTATCCGATTATATTGCTTTTAAATCACGAAACATTAATTCGATTTTGAGGGCATTGTGCAGGGCAACGTCACAATTAAAATCATCAGTTATCGCTTCTTAATGTATTATTTGCTATATTTACATTGCGCTATATCTTGCCAACACACAACGTATGAACAACATCGAAACATCGTCGAAAGGATGTCGTGACGTCGTTTTGATCTTGATTCGACGTTGCTTCACCGTAGTGTGGCGGCGAGGTAATTCGAAAGCTTTTATACTGTTCATTTATGAACAAATGTCTGACACCACCCAGTGTTTAAAGTCCGCAGTAAAAACCCTAGAACATTGTTGCTCGACGTTGTTCTAGCGTCTTTACTGCTGACCATGAACAGTTTGTTACAAAGTTTCGTTTTCCGACGATGGATGAACGTTGAAATAACGTCAAAACAACATCGCGACGTTTCGACATTGAGCTAAAGTTGTGCTCCCACATCATTTTTTCTAGGGTAAATAATTTGATAGGTGACGTTATTAATCAAAATATATCATCTATTAATACTATCTTCAAAGAAAAAACAAATCTATATGTCAAAGAATGTTCAAAGAACGTTGTTTTAACGTTATTTTGCAGACTTTGAACAGGTTTCTGCCGGATGAGATAACCCAAATAAGCAGAAATTTTTCACGATATTAAAATATTCAAAGCAGTTTCAAATAATAAAAGAAATTACAAAGAATATTGTTGACGCCGCATTGAAGATGACGCATTCTCTTTAGGCACCCGACGTCGTAACAATATGATAACAACGCTAAAACCTTACATAAATATTTGAGACAAAGAAAGCAAATTCCATTATAAATAATTTTATAAAAGATTTAATATTTGATTAGCAAAACGAAAAGCATGAAATTTGAATATGTTCCAAGAGTCTAGGTATTAGACTTGCTACAAACAAGGTTATAAAATATTTGAATCTTAAAGAATAGCTGATATACACAAACCACGGAAAACGACCACGACAAGTACCAATAGATTTAACAAGTAGGATCTTAGGTCTTCTCAAAAGTTTGAAAGATTCTCTTGATTCTAGCAACCTAGTATCCAAGCACTTGGAACAAAATCGATTTTTTGTTCCGCTTATCTTGCTAATAAAAATTTAAGGCCTAGTGTCAAAGTTGAAATTCCGAATTTCCGCACGAATTTTTCTTCTTACCAAATATTTATCATCATAAGAGTCTGAATTTCCAAATTTGCCCGATTTCCGGAAATCCGGGGGTTGCACGTAAATTTTGGAACTTTTTTCGCGAATTTTTTATTGTTCTACAGTTTCGGATAAAAGAAAAAACATGTTTTTTGGAAAATCGATTTTTATAATTTTGAGAATCAGGCATTTAGAAAAAGTTGCAATTTAGATCCAGAAACTTATCAAGTAGATTTAAGGCTTAGGATCTTATGATTCTAATTTCTTATTCGATAAAACTATGAGTTAAATCGCTTGGGATTTATGTTCCACTTGTGGCGTCCTGCGAGAATTGTTAAAATTCGTGAAATATCTCATAATTTATGGGAATGGTTATGTCAATAGAAAATACGAGTTGCAAGTTGCAAAGCAGAAGTGATTTTTAGATCTCAGAATTTGCACAGTATTTGTGTACTGTCATATTTGGAAATACACAGTCCGAATATGGAAAAATACGGGATCGTATTGGCTAGACTTTTACGCTGTGTTATGCCCCATAAAAGCCAAAAAGCGGAAAATCTCGTGGCCAGTGTTATAATATCATTCGCTCTGATTTGCGCCAACTTTAAACCGTTAACCCATTTAGTTATGATTTATAAAAACGCAAAGGGTACTGCCACCAAAAATATCTATAAAAGAAACAAATGTTATTGAAAGAAAGAAGTATTGGCGGGAACTCAGATGCAAATTCAAATTGCTTAAAATGTTTGCTCTTAACCTTAATCCTATGTTAGCCCCTCATAATTATAATCAAATGCTAATCATGGTTTTTGGAGAAGGGCTATTTTAGCCCACTCTTCCGGTTTTACAGAGCCCCTAAAAGGCCCGGCGGCCTGAATAAGGTTAATACTGAACTTTTGTGTGACATTTGTTGCCAAACTTCTGGAAGAAGTTGCTATTGTACCATGACAAATTTATGGAAAACAACAAAAAAAAGATAAGGTAAGTCCCTCAATTCTGGGGCTTTGATTCTAGAATAATCTCTAAGGGGATATTTCGGCTTTTTGCAAAGTTTTCGCTTTATCTACAGTCGTTCTGTCCAAGATTGTAGTTTCTAAAAATGGCATAAAACAGACAAAAAATCTTCATCTGTTTTTAAGATATAAAAGTTAGGTTAAGTTACAAAAAATAAAATATGAATAACTTTAGGATAAATGACGCAATTTAACTTCAAAATGGACCATAGATTTGTGTCATGATTTGAATGATTTTTTTTTATAAATTTATATGTCCTAAAAATTCTGAACTTTTTTGAACCGTTAATGTAGATTGTCACCATCGTTCCAGGACTTTATTCCGCTTTTTGAAGGGAGAAGTGCGAGCAGTCCTCCATTCAAAAGCGAAAAGAAGCCCTGGGAACAAGGTTAAAAAATTGGGTAAAACTATGTGGCGTTTCCTAACATTTATTAATAATCTGATTTTGGAAATTTTATGGCATTGTCCATATTACTTCCAGTGGGAGGCCTATTATTCAATTCTTTACAAAAACTGTTCTTTGGGAAAACATGTTTAGCTAGCATGTTTCACATCCCGTTTTAACCCTATTCAGTATGGGCTTTTTAGGGCTCTGAGTTGACTTGATATGGGTTGAAACTTTACAGAAAGTTAGTCCAACACATAAACAACACTTTGGCATAGTTATTTTTTTGATGACGTTATTACTTATGACGTCATCCGGACCAAACAGATGGTGCAAAAAAAAAAAAAATTAGGTGAATTTTCTTTTTTCTAAACTATATGCTAAAATTATTTTTTAGGCAAAAATAAATCAGAATGGCTATTACGGATTGAATTGGCTGGATATGGGTAGATTCTTAAGCAAAAATAAGAAGAAGAAAAAAAAATTGAAAAAAAAAATTATCGCCTGCCAAAAATTTAGTTGCTAAGGGAAAATTATCCCTAGTTACTATTTTTTTTGTTTTTGGAAATGATCCTAGATAAATTATAGGAAAAGTCTCAAAATTTAAAGCCGTAATAGCCATTAGTACAGAAGTTATGAATAAAAATATGGTAGGGGGGGCACTCCCCATCCTGAATAGGGTTAAAAGTTAATAGTAGCCAACTTTCAGTTCCCACGTCTACTGCCGCCTAAAATTTAAAAATATAAGTTGGCCGTTGGCTGCTGCGACCAAAAACGCTGTAATATAAAACAGACTCAACAGAGCAACGAGCTTTTATGAAAGTGATTTTGCTATATATGACTCCTAAAAAAATAACTGTGTTAGAATTGAATATAATATATTTTATCCTCTTTTGCTAAGGTTAGGTGTTTTAACGTTATTCTGCAGACTGGGAAGAATTTAATTAACAGATAATCAGACATTGTATTCTCGTAATTAACGATTAATTAAGATTCGTAATTTCTCCAGAAATTAATCAGAACGTTCAATTATCTATTGATACATTTTTAATAAAAAGTAAGATTTCAAGACAATAATCTTATAGGAGAAATAATACCTAAGTGGATAATAACTTGTTCAAAGTCTGCAGTAAAGGCGCTAGACCAACATCTTCAACGTTTGTTCTAGTGCCTTTAGTGCGGACTTTGAACATGCTTTTACGCAGTGGGAACGGACTATCTTAAAATTGTTTTCAAAACGGATAAGTGTTGATAGCAAAAATTGTTTTAAGAAACTGATTGAAATAAATCTTTAATGAAAAGAGTTTTGAGAAACCAATCACAAGTACAAAGTTGACACAATGCTCTTCTATGCAAATGAGACAGAATCATAACACAGAATAAATATAATTTGTGAATAGTATTATACAAGATAGCGTGCAATATTAGACAGGGAAGCCGGTACCATTTCATCACTTGATTGGTTAAAAAAACCGAAGAGGACAGTTTCTCACATCATTCATATTATATGTTAAGCGTTTTGTTTTGTAAAAATTAGTCAGAATGCTTACGATGTGGTGAAGCCATGTTCCAGATACACCTATTTATAAATAATGAAAACGAGGTTGGCTTCTCAAAGTAGAAACTTGTTGCAATGCAATAACTTTCTTTTTCTTTTTTGTGCAGTCACTGTAGTGACTACACAAAAAGGAAGTATGGCTATGTCACCCACGTGACCCAAAGTATAAATATGTTACCCACGTATAAGCTAACTCGCATTTAAGCTCGCCCAAAAATGGTCTTAAAATCATAAAATCATTGAGCTAAAGGCTAGATGTTACGGTATTTGTTCCTATTATAAAGTAGTTAATATGCTTGAAACATAGGGCAGTGACTGCACAAAAAATAAATTATTGCATTGCAACAAGTTTCTACTTTAAGCAGTCAACGCATGGTTTTCATTGTCCTTACGACTATTCGGGAGCAGACACTGTTAATAGACTTTAGGTGGCTAGAAATACAGCGCCCTATGATTCAAACATATTAACTAGTTTATAACATCGCGCCTTTAGCTCAATGTTTATATGATTTAAAGTTAACATTTTTGGGTTAGTTTGAACTTTGGCTTATACGTGGGTGACACAGTTATCCATCACAAGAAAAGGTGACAAAAGAATAAACAGAAACTATCGGATATATATACTAGCTATGCATTAGCTAACGTTATGTTCTTACTAACGCCTAAGTGTAAGGAATCACGTAATTCCATTAGTAACCTCTCCGCAGCAGCAGAAGGTATAATCTACATGGGTGCCATGTGCTACCATATATAGAAATACCTTGTACATACCTTTTATACGCTGCAAAGATTCACAAACCTTTGTACGAGACCAAGTTAAAACAAGGAAGTTGAAGAATGCGAAAGAAAAATGATGTTTTAAAAACGTTTTCTCTTTCTTTCTCTCCATTGGTAAGAATATACGCTGACGTTAGAAAGCATCGGTAAAAGAGGTGGGTTTACACTGGTTTTTATTTTTTAGCTTGTGCGTCACAATCACATTCCTCATGTAATTGGCGCTTTAGCTCGTTTGGGTG
>JAULBZ010006676.1:0-12153 GCA_032360805.1 Neoturris breviconis | reverse complement strand
TGTTTTCACTTTGCCACGGAATTTGTTCGAATTATGGAGGTGTTCGAATTAGGGGAAGTCGAATTATAGAGAGTCCATTGTATATATACCCTGACATAAGTGAGGGGAAATAATTAAGCCTGGACTATTATTATTGCAGTAATGAAACTTGGCACGATAATAGCCCAGTACATGATCTTTTTAAAATGATTTTTTTTTTGACATTAGTATTTTTTGCTATGATGCCATCAGAATTTTTGATTTTTGATTTTGTAAATTAAAAAAAAATGCGTCCCATTCAAAAGTAAACAGTATTATTAATAGAAGTAGCCAATTATATCTCAATAATAAAGATTTTCAAATGTGTTCGTTAAACGGTCATTAATTAATGCACGAAGCTTTTATTTGTTTTAGAAGTTATGAGAAGCTCATACACGGTAATAAAAAACGTGTTCAAAGTCAGCAGTAAAGACAACAGAAAACATTATTCTAGCGTCTTTACGGCGGACTTTAAACAGGTCTTGACCCGCTGGTAAGAACGTTAAGCCAAAATTTGTATACTATTTTACAGATTCTTCTCATAAATGTTTCTGAAACTTGTACTAGAAAATATCCAGAATAAAAGTTACCAAAATTGGAACAATTCCGGTGGGCACACAAAGTCAGATGTACGCCAAAAGAACGTTAAAATGACGCTACTACGTTTACTTCAAGGTTGATCCGACGTCTTTCAGAGCTACTGAAAATCTAGGAATAGTGTCATGAAGAATAATCCTGAAAACGTAGGTTTGGATGATCAAACAGCTTCGATTCGTCATGAATAATAGGTCTTTATATTATTATGCAGAGTAGCATTTCATGCATTCTTCATAGCGAAGACGGGAAGAGAGATAGATGAGCGCTAAGCACGCGATAAGTAAGGGGGTCTTGCTAAATTCCCGTACGGCTTTTTAAGTTCTGATTTTCCGATCGTTCTCGATTTTACGTTATAGCCGAGCTCAAAAATTTCAAAATGTGATATTTTCAATATTTCATATTAACGGGAGACACTTATTAATTTTTGGAAATTTTTCGTCATCAAAAAAATTAATTATGCTAAAGTGTTGTTTATGTGTTAAACTAAAGTTCTGGAAAGTTTCAACACTATAGCATGTTCCCATCAAAAGTTGTGGAGGAAGGGCACTTTGTGCCATTTTATTAATTCATAGCCCCCAAAAGCCCATTCTAAATAGGGTTAAGGGAGTCATTTCCCTGGAAGTCTAAATGACTCTCGTCAAAATTAATATGACTCTTGTAAGGTTTCAATTTCTTTACAGCTTTATTCTCTGTGGGTATCATTGTGCATTGACTCCCTTTGAGGAATCGCAATGACCCCCCTGAAATTGCGAATGTAGCAGGTTCAGCATATCGTGCTTGTTTGTATAAACAAAATAATAAATAATAAATGTAATAATAAAGACTCGTATTCGGCTTCTTCAAGGGGGGTTAAAGAGTGGGTGGGTGTAATGAACAGTGGTATCAAAGCTTCATCGGACCCTAGATTCGATACCACGCTGTTTTTTGCATAAGCACTTTTAACTGACGCGTTGGACAGATTGTATTTATTCTAGGGTAAACAGGCGGTCATTCTGCGTGGTGTGTGGGGTGGGGCGCGAATAAAGTTTGTTACCTTGTAAGATGATGTTGGAGGACATATAGGGATAATGATAAAAATAATGCGAAAAGTGAAATTTGATAACGTATAGTTCGACGTGCGAAGAATATCGAAAGGAAAGAATGTGCTTCGTGAAAGCGCATTAGGTGAGAGGATGTCACGTGATGCGAGGAAGAGTGGGTGATTGGTCGGGACGGAATGAAGCTGTTATCATTGGCTGTCTGGGTTGCGACCATGGTAGATTGGAAACCCTGGGCGTAAATATTTGTAGTGGAGTTTTCAGTGCGAGGAAAGACATTTGGGACCCTGGGTGACGGTGGTGATGAGATCGCATTCCCATGGTCGGTCCGCGCGTGTAGGTTTGCTGCAGTACGAAGCGTCCCCTGAGTGCTAGGGATTAAAAGGTTCATATGTAAGAAGGTTGGGCTGGGATGGGTGAGGGTTCATAGGCTATGCTAGGGTACTAATGTCTAGTATCTGACGCCGAAATATAGACTCGTAATTTGGGCGAAAATGATGTCCCGTAGTATGGAGGGGCAAACCCTGTTCAGAGTCAGCAGTCAGTATATTGTGGGAACATATAAATGGGCCCGGGTGGACGGGCAATTCGCGGGGGCCAGGTATATACTCTGATCACTGGACTGGGTTTCTAGAACAATTAGGTTTTACATATGGGTAAGTCATAGAGGGTGATACCTGTTCAAAGTCTGCAGTTTGGACCCCAGAACGAGGGACGTTGTTCTGGTATCTCCACGGTGGGCTCAAAGTAAGCGTCTGCGTGGTGCCTGTGTCGGCATAG
Organism: Neoturris breviconis; assembly: GCA_032360805.1. NCBI lineage: Eukaryota > Metazoa > Cnidaria > Hydrozoa > Anthoathecata > Pandeidae > Neoturris > Neoturris breviconis. The sequence continues at coordinate 9,721 of JAULBZ010006676.1, read as the reverse complement.
ATGTAGTCGTTGTGGTGAACCAACCAGTTCCCAGGCGTGTAGCATGGCCTAGCGGGACTGGGTTACCAGGAACGATTTAGTCCTAAGGGCATGAATCGTGGGTGGAGGGTGTGGGAATCAGAACGGTGACTGCGGAGGAGTGATTTTCAAACATCGCCTCATGTACGCTAACCTGAAGCAATGCTTAAAATTCCTGTATGAACTTGAGGGGAGCTGCTCAAATTCCGCAGTCAAGACACCAGAACATCAGGTGTGGTTCTGGCACCTGTACTATGGACTCCGAGCAAGTGTGTGTGTCAACAGATGCCTGTATTGGTATGGTGGTAGGTAAGCACGTGGTGATGAGAAAACTCGCTGCCAGGTAGTCTGGACAGGGTTGGGCTGATCCTGTGGGTAGGAATCTGGGAACGAGTTTGTCAGTGATACCTAAAACCGTGGATGGGACAGTGTTTGAAGTAAGGACAAATGACTGTGGAGGAGTGATGTCCGAGCACTGCCACATTTGTCCCCGTTTCAATCACTGTAAAGAGAATGGAACAAATAAATAGGATATAGCATGTATTGTTGATTGTAGTTTAATAGTTTATACAAGGGGCCAGGTGCTGTTTTCTGGTGGTGAGGTGATGGTATAATGTCAGTGGAACACATCATTAGATGACTCATCGGATGATAATACTGTCAGGAGAACATCAAGTGTATGGAAGGGTGAGCGTACAGTCTGATGTGTATGTACCGAAAGCATGAGTATTAGTGATGTAGACACGGTTAATGTGGAGTTACATAGATCCCAGGTAGATATGGTAATCAATGGATAATTATAGTGTGGCGAGTGAGCATAGAATCATCATTGGAGAAACATTCAAGTGATATATCCACACCAAAGTTAAGTAGGTGAGCGAGGGAATGAGTTCAATTTGAAGCGAGATTATCATTTTGTAATTGAATTCTTCTGATTGGTAAGCAGGGTATGTGTGTATAGCAGGGTCAATGTCGAGTAGGGCTATAAGTTGATAGATATTATTTTTAATTGTAGTCTATTATATATGTAGATGCTGATATTTGGTATTCCAAGTAGTTTGTGTACTTTTATCTTGGCAGAATACAGATTGTGGTTGCACTATTTTGACTTTGTGACTGATTATTCAAGCTACCATGTGACCTCATTGCTATCCACCTCAGGGGGTAAGGAAAGGGTTTGGGTACCAGGGTGACGTATTCCGATATGATAGGGTGGGGAACTCCAATATTTCACAAAACTTTTATGTAGCATAATGCCGGCTACAATAAAGGCAAGAGAGGGGAGAAGGTTAGTATCCTTGGGAGGTGTTGCTGTTAGGTGGTAAGGTGAGGTCGTGTTTGGTTTTGGTTTGGACTAGGGTATTTTTGATATTTTTATGTCGCTTGATAGCGAGTGAGGGTTTTGTGGGCCAAATTTCAGATAGTGTTGGGTTGCCCTTGATAAGGTGCCAGTGTTTATGTAAGATTTCTCTCAGATCTGGGTTTTGGATTGAGTGAGGGGTGGTAATATTAGGTTTCTAGGTGTGGTATGTGGAGTGGGTGGGAGGTGTTGGTGGACTGTATGTGTGGTGGTTGGAGTTGGAATGTGATGGTTTTTGAATAATATTTGGAGTTGTGTATACTTTGATACTTTTTTAATGTTTTTATTAATAAGTTTTTTGGGGTAACCTCTGTTGAGTAAAACCGATTTTAGTTTTAACAGTGCTTCTTTCAGCATGTAATCTTTTAAGATTATTAATCTGTATCTTAAAGCCTGTGAGTTCTTTGGAGTATTCAAAGGTGAATTTAATACTGGGGTGTAAGAGGTTAATTTTATGAAAAAGTTTCAAGAGCTCTTTCTCAGGTCCGGTGAAAATGAAGAAGATATCATCTATGAATATTTTCCATAATAATATGAGGTGGGAAAGGGGAAGGATCTTTTTTTATTCAAAATTTTCCATGTATATTTAAGCATATGGTGGTGCACATTTAAACCCCATTGCTGTGCCAAAAATTTGTTGATAATAATCATCAAGAAATTGAAAACAGTTTTGTTTTAATATAAAATCCATCATTATTCTCAGGGTGGGAATGGGAGGTGCGTCGGAGAGTAGTATGTTTTTGTGTTCTTTTAGGGATTTTATGAGAGTATTTATGCCTTCTTCATGTGGTATATTTGTGTAGAGAGATACTACATCAGCTGTGACTAAATTGGAGCTTGGGGTAATGAGGGAGTGTGTAAGAAATCGTTATAGTGTCTTTGATATAAGAGTCTAAGGATTTTATGACAGGTTGGCAGAGATAATTAACAAATGCCGAAAAGTTTTCTGTTGGGGAGTCATTGGCTGAAACGATGGGGCGGAGTGGGCAATCTTGTTTGTGTATTTTTGGTAAGCCATAAAATATTGGGATTCTGGGAGGGGAGTGCGGTATGAGGAAATCAGCTGTTCGTTTAGAAATTCTATTTTTGGTTTCTAGAAAACTTATGAAGTGGGTGATATCTCTTGATATTTGTAGGGTGGGATCAGAGTTGAGTTTATTGTAATATGTTTTATTATTTAAAAGCTCTTGTGCTTTTTTAATGTATGCCTGTGTGTCCATGATGACTATGCTACCTCCCTTGTCAGCTGGTTTAATAGTGAGGGTGGGGTTGTCTTTTAGGTTTTTCAAGTTAAAGGTTTCCCCTTTTGTGAGGTTTTGCATGTTAAATGGTAATTGGTTTAGTTTCGAGGAATGAATATCATGGGTTATTTTATTAGAATAGTGGAGTAAGTTTTAATTTTTGGGAAGAGGTGAGTTCCACGTAGAGGGTTTTCATAGATAGTTTGGAGTATTGCGAAAATGAAAGTCAATACTCATATTCTTCTAGTGTATTTATTTATAGCGCTGTCAAGCATGCTCATGCTCATGAGTATCATAGAGGATTAAATTTGTTTAAATAAAAAAACTTATTTGATCCATAAAATACGAAAATAGTTTTATTTATATATTTTACAAAAATAACTGTTCATTAAAATATACTTTTCACACGGTGGTTTTCAGCTGATAGGCGATAGATGCCTGGAACAAAAGGACCAGAAGATAAAACAAATTGCATATTCTTTAAAATTATATTGTTCAAAGTAAAATAATACAGCGTAAAATCAGGGAAACGAAAGCAACTCCAAAAAGTCAGAAGTTTAATTAACCATTAAAATAAAACAGTATAATCAGGGAAAACAACTCCAAAAAGTCAGAAGCTTTAAAAATCAAAACATTGTAATATCAGGGAAAGCAACTCTAAAAAGTCAGAAATTTTAATCGTTAAAATAAAATAAGTGTAAAATTAGGAAAATCAATTCCAAAAATTTGTAAATGTAAATATTCAACTAACGTCAGGGAAAGAATAAACATTATAGTCATGTGGTTGTGCAATGTGTGAAAAGCCTGGTAGAAACATATGCCATATAAAGAAAAATATATCATAGTTTCAAAAATTGTTTTGTTTAGACACAATCTCGTTGTTTTGTTTTTTCTTGATATTTGCTTATCGTCTGTAACGGCTTGCGCGTAGCACTTCTCTACAATCTTCACATAATCTGTTGCTAATACATGTATGTGTCAGCATTCTCTTACAGCCATTACATTTCGTGTCTTCAGTAGGGAAGCTCACCAATCGCCCATCGGAAACAGTTGGTATAACAAAGCAGGGAAGGATTGCATGTTGTATGTACAAATCGTCGAGTTTTTCACAATCTCTTCTTAGATTGGCATATCTTTCTGATGCAACTTTAACCTTTTCTAAGTTGATACCAGTTAATGGAATAAACTTTGGTAATGCATCTGATATCATCCATATCATTTCAACATCCAATGCAGCATATTTAATCAAACCTTCACTTAATGGACGATAACGCCAAATTGTACCGTCTATTTTCATCAAGCTACGTCCCTTCTCTTTGATTAAATTAACATCGGTTATTCCTTTTCTCCTCATTTTCGCGGAGTTACCATAGTTTTTAACAGTATCATTCATCCCACGTACCATAGGTCTTCTATGATGTGCTGGTTTACTTGGCCCTCTTAATGATTTTCCAGCGATAGGTCTGCATATGAATTCAAATAGCTGCATGTCTATTATGTTTGTTATTCGTACTTTATATTCGTCCCACAGAGAATCAGAATCTCTTCTACAATCAAACATTACTTTAGTTATATCTTCAGATTCCAAAATTTGTTTTAAACCAAGATCGAATCCATCTTTTTTAAGTCGCAGGATATCAAAGATGTAAGTTGTAACATCTTTAGCTCCAATCTGTAGCAACGTTAGCTTACCTCCTTTTCCAAGTCCGACTCCTTCGCAATCTACTGCTAAAGTGGAATGTTTTTCCAATTCCCTCACAGCATCTTTTACAGCATCAATACTACCAATGACTTTGACATCACCGGAATATGAACTGGTTGCAGTATTTAATCTTGTAAGAGCATAAGCAGCACCAGCTTTCAAATCACTTGTAGGTTTCATCTGAAAATCAGCATTTGTTAACGACATTATAAGCTAAGAGTGCACAAATGGTTTGAGTTATTTGAGTCGTTCCAGTTGTTTGAGTTAGATGATACTACCCAACGGAAAACACTTGTTCACAGTCCGTAGAAAAGACGCAGGTGCGACGTCGTTCGTCTCTGTCATAACGTCTTTACTGTTGACTTTGAACAAGTTTTTACTGACGTGGCTGTAGATTATTTTCATATGTTTTTTTTAACGTTCCGCTTCTATGAATACTAATCAAAACATTTCTCGAAAATGCTATTAAATATTTAATGTATTCAAAAAGTATAAAAATAATATAGAAATATTAAAGACCAGACGGGAATACCTTTGCTGAGGATAATCAAGATAATCTTCTTTCTTCTTTCTTCTTTCTTCTTTCTTCTTCTTAGTAACTAGGGATAATTTTCCCTTAGCAAATAACTATGCCAAAGTGTTGTTTATGTGTTGGACTGAAAGTTTCAACATTATAGCATGTTTCCATCTAAAGTTGTGGAGCTCATAAGTTCTTAACTATTTACTGCCTAGGATTATTTTAAAAACCTTCTTGGCGAGCTTTCCTGGGACTTTCCATCGATGTATTATTCGACTTATCTTGACATACCTAGTTAGGAGAGATAACAAAGAAAGTTTTGCAAAAATAAATTTTAAAATGGCGTATTTTCGTGTCTTCATGCATTAAATTACATGAGGTCAGTTGCCTTTGTGAATATGATTTCGTACTCCGCAGATTTTCACGCTGTTATTAGCCTGTGCCACAAACTCGACGTCTGGCCAGAAAACGCTTTTTTTTTGCGACAAGGAGGGTCTGCGGAACAGGCTAGCTGTTATTTGAAAACAGTGATAACTCAGTGGGTAAAAACTTGTTTAAAGTCCGCAGTAAAGACGCTAGAACAGCGTTTTCAACGCTGTACTAGCGTCTTTACTGCGGACTTTGAACAAGTTTTTGCCTACTGGGAACTGATAAAGGTTGATTTTCATTAGGCAGATAATTCCGCGCAAAAGTCAAAAGAAGACATACCATTTGTAGAAATTGATCACATGCCGTGTGATGTCAATTTCTACGATTGGAATGTCTTCTTTTGGCTTTCGTGTGCGCAATGTTCTGCCTAATAGAAATCATATGAACTTTAAATTGTGTCTTTCTTCTGATTAACAGAGCTGGGCACAGTGAAAATTATTATGCATAGATAAACATATGGAAAATGTACAATACAATCAGCACTGTACCAGAATAAATATTCAGAATTATTTTTTTTCTCATTTCCCTCGAGCTTAAAACTACTTCAATTGCAAGGACCTCAAAAAGGAGAACTTCGTATATTAGCTCCTATTCCAAAGGATCATTACACGTAAGTTACCATACAACCCGACTGACTACAGGGCCGTCGACACTGAAAGCAGGGGGACATGGTAATAAACAGTCGGTATATAAAGATCTGAGTTATACTGAACCGTAATTGGCACTCTTTCATGCTGTAACATCGCTTTCTGAAAATTTAGGCATTTCCTATTTCCCACAGCCGATTCTGGTAAAACAACGACTACAGTCTAGGAAATTATATGCCCAAAAAAAGGCCTTTGAATTGTATAAGCCAGAGGGCTTAAGGCCGTTTTCCACTTAAGCTTTATATCCGGGATTTTAAACGGTATGCGAATAAAAATTGCTTTCGTTTAAATCTGATTCAGAACTCTCCTCGCTTAATAATCAGAACTGAATGTGCATCCCAAGTGGTCAAAAATTCATTTAAACATGTTTGACTTTCTATTCAAAGTTCATCATTTTAAAATGATGAAAGTCAAACATGTTTAAATGATCATTTGAAACTAGGAGGATTTTGAAATGACCGGTACTTTTCTTCATTTTTTCATGAAATACAGTTATTTTTAAATGATCGTGTATTTCAGTCTTAAAATGACCATTCTAAAATACAAAGATCGAGTTTCGAAAGCAGCTAACGGAAGTGTTCTTAAAAATAGGTGTTCGACCTGTTCTTTTACTATGATTATCTCTTGGCTGGGAAAATGATCTGTTCTGAGCTGGCTGTTTCAGCTGGGAAATCGAGAAGCTCTGGCTGGGAAAATGATCTGTTCTGGGCTAAGTCTTTTTGCAGTGAGCTAGGAAATTGAGGTGTTCTTACAACAAAAGTAGCTACTGTTTTAGAAAATTCTTACTCAGCTGGAAATACTAACTGTTCTTACACTTGATTCCTTTCTAGCTAGAGAAATGAGCTGTTCTGAGATACACGCGTACGCTAGTAAAAATACTCAAATGGAGATCAGCTAGAGAATAAGAACACCTATTTCTCAGAACACCTTCTATTGGCTGCTTCTGTGACTACACAAGTTATCAATTTTTATTTATTTATTAATAATAACACACAATTTTAAAAAAATGTTTATTTGGCAAAAATTTCGAATTAAGGAATGCCGCGTAAGTGTTAACTGACTTTCCCAAATTGTACTGCGAGTAATAGGTTATGTCAAGGATATTAACATCCTTGGTTCTGTTAGAAAATTAGTTCTCTAAAGTCGGCAATGTTGCATTCGCAATAAATAATGAGATAGAAGGTTTCTTCTCTATACTGGAAACCCGGAAACATTATCTATCTAAAACTGAAAACAGCTTTTATAGAACTCTTTTACTGGCAATTCTTAGAAAACATGTTTTTTTTTAAAAAATAGCTATGTTATATTATTTGCTATGACGTCATCAGAGAATTACTGACGTCATCAAAAAATATGGTACCTTCTATTATAGACTATAATTGTGGAAAGTTTTATCCAAATAATACAAGTGGTTCAATAGTTATGGAGGGGGTGGAATCCGTCTCCTCCCAGTGTTACAATGTCCTAAAAAGCTCAGTACTAATAGGGTGAAATTTCCCAGTTGATGACACTCTACATTGAAAATTATATTTTGTCCCCATTGACATATAACCTAGTGTGAATTTATGAGGGAATAAAGTTTTTACAAAACTGTTTGACAAAAGGGACGACTTTCCCTTTTCAATTGTCCTTACAAACAATGCAACATGCCATCGAAAATGTTTTATTCTTCTTTAGGGGCTGAATTTTTAAGAATATGCAGATTCACCTCGTTTGAAGATGTCAAAGTAGCATCTTCTATATTAAATAAACGTATACACTTAACCCTTCATTAGTATGGTGTGGACCCCCTGAACTTTTAAATTTTACTGTGAAAGTAACATAATAAAAATTATTGTTCAGAGGTTATTTTCTTACATATTTTAAAAATCTGCATTATGCTTTTGTGACTTTTTGCCCACTGAATCTTCTAATATCTTCCCATGAATTAAAAAATTTCCGGGGTTGCCTCACCATTCTAACGAAGGGTTACCAATGCGCTAATCTATGGAATTTGTCCTAATGCTCAAACGACGTCGGAATAAGGAAGATTAACGTTATTCTAACGACGCGTGGCAATGATGATTCTGGTAGGTACTGCATAAAAAGGGGATCAAAAACTGTAGCCAATCATTCTCAGATGGCACACCATCCCGAAAAACGTCGTTACAAAAGGCGACGAATTGGTCCAGCGCTCTCTCAACGTCGGCCGATCATGATTTTTCTTCTTTACGATTTTACTCACGGATATGCCAATCGGAAAATGAGTGTCTTGCAACCATAAAACCTTTTTGTCGGCGTTAGTGGTAGTTTTTGAAGATTAGATCTTTCTACATATCGGAGTTTGTAGTGTTTACTAAGCTGAGAGTCTGTAAATTCGAATAAACCATGTTTCCCTTGATATCTGCCTGCCTGTGCTAATCTCCAGAAATGCTATTAGACGGAAATCCTAAAACTTGTCAAGTTCGTCTGGAATAAATTTGTTCAACTTATGGTCACCATGATTTCTTGGTCATAACCTGAAATCATAATTCGTTGTTTTGACCTAGGATTACGGTATTTACCACATTTTGTTCATCACAAAAATATCTCCTATTATTATGCTTCTTTTATGATGGACTATTCCAGAAGGCTTTACCGATATACTACGCGCCGATCAATAACTTTGGAGGCGCAAATGAATCCCTCCCTAAATGTTTCCACCTAGTTTGTTCACATGACGAATCCGTTTTTTCCGATCTTTTCGATTTTTAAAAAAATCGGATTTTTTTCGGATTTTCGAATGAAAGTTTTGGTATTTTCGAGGTTTTCACTTATAACCCGGAAACTATGTGATCCAGACATTGCCTATCTAAAACTGAAAACAGAATTAGAAAAGCTTTTAACGAACCCTTTTAATGGCAATTCTTAGAAAACATGGTTTTTAAGAAAAAATAGCTATGTTATACGATTTATGATGACGTCATCTGAAAAATGCTAACGTAATCAAAAAACAATTGGTACCATTTTGTTCCTTTTATTATGGACTATAATTGTGGAAAGTTTCATCCAAATACTACAGTGGTTCAAGAGTGGAATCCACCCCTTTCTAGTGTAACAGAGCCCTAAGAAGCACAATAGAGTTAAATCGAATTGGATGTACTATGCAGAAACATCTATAATATCTTTTTGTAATATCACGTTTTGAACTCTATTTATATGCAACAAAGTAACCCTCCTGTCATATACTTTCTAGATAACTTCTGAATGAATGGCTTACTTTGGAGTATCAAATAAGCGCCACCTTCCTGCTTATTATTTTTTGGAAAATTTTCCAAACCCCTCCCTCCCCCCTCACTTTTGTTTATTTAGTACCTATATAATTTTTCCAACTTCCCCCCCCCCTTTCTTTTTTGTAGAAACATTACAGATTTTTCCGACTCGTAGCAGATTTTTTAAAATGGTAGCCAAATTCGGCATGATTAATCCTAGCGTGTAAACGCAGCTTAACACTCACAGTAGATAAGGTTTTTTTTTCGGATGTTAAACAAAATTATCATTTCTTAAATAAACATTTTGTGGGTTAAGTAGACGATCAAAAAGCATTAAAGACTAACACGCGGTAATAATACGAGGTAATATGAGCTTTTTGTAGTTACTAAATAAACATGACAACAATGGAACTTCATTGCATGTCCTAAATACAGATTACGCATGCCGGCATGAGGCAAGTTAGAGCAATGCTATCACGTATCACTAGCGGTAAGTTAACTTACACGTATTTTTTTTTATAAGCAACCCGACTTTTGGCCTCCTAGGAAAGTTGCTTAAAAATTCCCTTCAAAGTTA